>CAJHQQ010000717.1:0-149306 GCA_905132885.1 Moricandia moricandioides
AACTTGCCATCCTCATACGTTATGAGCACAGGAAGCCCGCCGAGGGAACAACCGAAGGAGAAGCAGCTACTCGTCCTTCCCCAGAACTAGCCGCAGCCACACCACGGCGAGAGGCAAAGTACTCCGGAAACTGAGCATCCAATTTTCCCATCCTTGAGCGAGAAGCTGAACGAGTACCTACAAAACAAAAAGAAAATATCACCATATTTTCTTTTCTTTTTCTAAAAAGAGGGGGGGGGGGGGGGGTAGAGGACAAGGTACAGAACAAACCCGAATCAATACGCGAAAAGCTACGATGAACCCGCTGCCTAGTCACCAGTGACCAACCTTGCACCCCAACACTCTGAATCTTCTTCAAATCTTCCTTAAATTTTGGCAAAGGAGGAACAGCAATACTTTGTCTAACTGCAAAAAGGCGAACATAAAGATCAAAAGATAAGAATCAAAACGGATAGTAACATACCAAGAAACGTCAAACTACCAATATAAGGGTTTCAATGCGTTTTAAAACGCCTATTAGCACCAGGAACCGACTTGGGAGAAACACGAATGTAGAAGAAACCCTTAATCCAGTCGTTAACCTTCCTTCTATTTTCATCCACAATCATGAGATCACCTTTCATGCTCACATAAAAAGTTCCAACAGTCCTACTGTTTTTTGAAAAGTTCACCATTTCCTCAAACATCCTAATATTAATCTCCACATCAGTCTCCGCGGCTAAAACAAGAGCTCCGACCATATTCCGAATTGAAACAGGACACAGCTGGGAGATGGCTATATGGCGCTCCTCACAATACGATAACAAAAGTTCTGGAAGAGGAAACCAGAGATGATAATCAACAAACCAAGACTCATACACACATACCCATCCAGGAGGAGTTATCCACGGATGTTCCGATGTATCGGTAAGACGCATCTCCGGAACTCCATCACGACAACAATGAGTCCCAATCCAATTAAGAGTCTCTTGACTTACCCAAGATAGAGAAGAAACGGTGGGATGCCTATGAAGCATCAACTTTGCGACCCCTTGCTTCGCATGACCAGAAAAAGAGCCACCCGGAATATCGCCTTGCAACGCTCTCTGCACCACTGATAGGCTTTTTCCACGACCATACATCGACCCAGCAGTATTGATCGCAGCAGCAGAACCAGCTCCCTTGGAAAATCATCATAATCATCCACGATAAAAACATCCTCATCTTCATGAACAACATCATCCACTTCAGTCACGGTCTTGCCAATTTCACTGCCTACCGCGACCACAATCTCTCGAGTAACATTAACAATCTTGTCTACCACGGTGGCAGCAACATCATTGACCTCACCATCCACGGTAACAACATCGATTTATTCCTCTGATATAGTCTCGAGTTCACGATCCAGCGAAGAGTTCCTACCCTCATTCGACGACGAAGTTTCAGAATCCGCACTAGAAGAACCAGGTGACGATGATGATCTCTCCACAATCGAACGTTCAAATGTAGAATCCTTCGTCGCAGTCTCATAGTCAACGCTCGACACCTTGTATTCGCCCTATAAAGGGGCATCTAACCTCATTTCCACGGACTCTGGTTCATAAACGATCGGCAAGGAAGACTCCAGCATGGCAATCTCAGCAACAATCGACGACCACGGAGAGATAGTCCCTCCATCCGGGGACACAGCTGATTTTTTATAACCCATCTCAGCATCAGTTGTCGCATCCGTACCCCCTCAGGCGAACAAATCAGCACGACCTCCATTCGGCGAGCTCAGAGCAGCGGGCATGATCCCATCACCAACGAGCGACTCACCCCGATCTCCTAGCGGCGATCCCAAGAAAACCATAAGCGGATCCTCCATCACGACGATCCTACCAGCGTGGTTCCCTCGCCACGAGCTCCACTCCAGCTCGAATTCCGAAGCGACCTCACCATCTGTGGTCGCCGAGACCACCTCGGGACTTCCTTCTCTTCTCGAATCTGAGCCATCGACCAAGAAGCTCTCCACCAAGACATCTTTCTTCCCCCGCGAGCAGAAAATGACGTCCTTGTCATCAGCGACTTTGTCACCCGTGGTCACCAGAGCCACCTTGGAAACTCGTCCTCGTCGCAGATCCAGGCCGACGGACTCCCTATCGCGGTCTCCTTGCCGAAATACCGGACCAACGAACTCAACATCCCCCGCCATGACACCATTCTCCGCGATCAACACTGTCAAGACCGTCTCCTCGCCAACAAGAGAAGCCGCCGACTCCAGCTCGTCACCACCTCCTTGTCGCAAATTCGGACCAGCAAGCCCAATATTCCCCATTACAATGTCACCCTTCTTGTTCGTCGTCCCCTTCTCGACGGCCATCACCACGACCGACGACCCCTCTACCTCGGAACCCCTCCCTATTTGCGGATCCAGACCAGCGAGCACGGCATTCGTCACCGAGGAACCGTCAATCGCGGTCGCCGATTCAGCTCCTTCTCCACGACCAGAACCAAACCGACCAGGCCACCCCGAAACATCATCACCTGCGGTCGCCGACTCAGCTCCTCCTCTGCGACCAGAACCAATCCGACCATGCCCCCACCCCACCCCACCCCCCCCCCACCACCCCCCCCCCCCCCGGAACATCCTCGCCCGCAACCGCCGGCTCCAACGCACCAGGCGGTATCAAATCCGGAGATCTCCTTCTCCATCCCATCTCACCCATTTCTCTCCTCCACACAACTTCCACAACCTTATCCTATCCTTTTCACCACTTTCCTAAAAATAAAAAAAATATATAAAAAAAGACCAAGATGAGAGAGAATACCTTTTTCTTCTTATGTTGGACACACGGAGACCAAACCATATCATCAAAGACATTTATATAGAGAAATAAAATGGAAGAGATTATTTTTATTTTTTGACCGGTCTGATTTTGTCTCAGAAACACATAAATTCACCAGAGCTTGACACTTGGCGAACTGTGGGGGTGGGGGGGGGGGACAATTGTTGGAGATGGGCCTAGCACAGAGCCCATTAATTGCTAGGTCCAAAATCAGGCCAAGCCCATTAACCAAATGATGACTCTGCTAAAAGACAAGACTGTACTTTCGCTATAAAATAAGGTGTCAGAGTCATTTGAAAGGACAGACCAGAAAAGTCCAAGACGACCTCTCCATTCCGGACGAGCTCGCCTTCGACTACCAGAGAACTACCACTAGAAGTCCGAAACGACCTCTCCTATCTAGGACGAGCTCGTTTCCGACGACCAGAAAACTTGTAAAGAGAATTCATTTAGACGATCTCTTTAAGTTCTTGTAATTTCTGAGCTTGTTCATTCTTAACTATTAATACGAAATTCTCCGATCCTTTTATATTTACTACCACGTTACATCTCCGACCGAATATGGATTCAACAGTGAGCTAGAGATGTTTACATGTGGCTCTTCGATGGTTGATTCTATACTCTCCGGTGGGAGGTGATTTTTAATATCAGAATGCTTGTGTGTCGTAAATTAGACTGTAGAAAGTACTTTTCGCATGAGATATGGGACCGTGTTGTAGCTTTACGTGAAATAAATGAAACTTTATGAACGTATGAGACCAGTTTACTCTTGCATTCATTGTAGAGGTGGTTGATAGCTGGTTGAATGGAAGCTTGAATTGAAAGGAGAAATTTGCGTTCCCATATCTAAATAGACACTTTTTGAATTGGTCCAAATCCATATAAGCGAGTACTATGTAACTCCCGTCCCTAGTATATTTATTCAACTTTGACAATACTTTATTCCAAGGAGAAATTAATAAAAATGACTCAAAACTTGATTTTAAATACAAATTGTACTCTAAATTTAATTAAATGCAAAAATAAACCAAAAAGCTATTGAAAATATAACAAACTCCTATGAGCAAACAAAAAAGTTGTATTCAATTTTACGATAATAACATTTTTGCGTAAGAAGACCTCTAGAGAAGTCTTCTTTAAGAAGACTTCCCTGTAAGTCTTCTACGAAAGACTTCTCTAGAAGTCTTCTCAAACAATAAATCTTAAAACTAATTTATAAAAATATTTATATGGGGGGAATAGAAATCAAGTAACCACAAACATTTGTGAATGATGTAAATTTATATCAACTAAACTTGAATTGTTTTCAACATAGATGATTTAATGTAGAATGAGTCATGATAGTTATTGGTTTAGGTTTTAGTAACATATGTTATAGTATTGTAGTTAGTTTTAGGGGTAGATTTTGAAATCTTATCTTTTTAACTTTTTATTTTCTTTGAATTTGACGAATATGTGTCAGTGATCCTCTAATAAGTTGATTTTAAACACTTTTTTAGTTGTTTTTTAATGTTTAAGGAAGTGTTGTGCTTAGTCAATTGATTTTAGGGTTTCAGGAGACTTCCCATAGAAGACTTCACATAAAACTCTACAATTTTCCCGCTTGGATTTCAGTGAAATTCAAATTCCCGCCTAATGGCGAAGTCTTCCAGTAGTCTTTGAGAAGACTTCCCTCTAAGTCTTCTCAAACCATAAATCTTAAAAATAATTTATAAAAAATATTTATATATGGGGAAAATAGAAATCATGTAACCACAAACATTTGTAAATCATGTAAATTTATTTCAACTAAAATTGAATTTTTTTCAATTTAAATGATTTAATGTAAAATGAGTCATGATAGTCATTAATTTAGGTTTTAGTAACATATGTTATAGTATTGTAGGTAGATTTTGAAATCTTATCCTTTTGACTTTTTATTTTTTGAATTTAACGAATATGTGTTAATGATTCTCTAATAAGATGATTTTAAACACTTTCTAAGTTTTTTTTATGTTTAAGGAAGTGTTTTTTGCTTAGTTAATTGATTTCCAAAGACTTCCCAGAAAGTTTTCTAACTCCTGGAAGACTTCTCGGAAGACTCCGAGAAGACTTCTCAAGAACTCTTCTAACTACTGGAAGACTCCGAGAAGACTTCTCTAGAAGTCTTCTCAAAATAAGATGATATGTGTTTTCAGCCTAATGTGAAGTCTTCCAGAATCCTTCTCATGTATTAGATTATAGGGTTTTGGAAGACTTCCAGAATACTTCATAATTTGGGAAGTCTTCTCTTACAAGACTTCTCGGGAAGTCTTCTATATCAAAAATATTTAACCTAATTGGGAATTTTATCTCCATATATAAAGAAAATTTACACATTATCTTTCTTCCTCTAAAATGTCTGCAAAAAAAATTAATGTTTCTTACTCTAAAACTCAAACGTCTCTCCAATCTCTTTAGACTTGAAAATACCTAATTTTATATTCATTTCTCATTTTTCTCTTATGTATTCTCACTAATTTATCTTGTTTTTGCACATTTTTCATTACATGGTTCTCATCTTTCACTCCTTTAAAGATAGATCTATAAATTTTGAATATGTATTTTTGGCGTGTTTTATATGTTAGATTCTAAAAAGTTGTATATTCAACTTACTGTAACAAGGTTAAATGTATGACCTTTTTTATTCCTATTTTTTGTTTTTGATAGTGTTCAATGGTTAAAGGTTTGTCCTTTTCTTTTTGGTATGAAGGAGAAGAAGATAACACAACATTTTATGTATGTGAAACTTCTAGAGGCATTAACAAGTTTAAAGGTTTGACCTTTTTGATTCCTCTTTTATTTTTGACAGTATTCTTTGGTTAAGAATCTGATCTTTTCTTTTTGGTATGAAAGGAAGAAGAGAATACTTAGAAGGATTTGTGAAGACTTCGGAAGACTTCTGGAAGATTCCTGGAAGACTTTAGAAGACTCCTCGAAGACTTCTGGAAGACTTCCAGAGACTTCTAGAAGACTATTGGAAGACTTCCCGCTTAAATTTTAGAAGACTTCCTGGAAGACTACAAGAAGACTTGTCGAAGAATTCTAGAAGACTTCGAGAAGTCTCCCATGAAGATGTTAATGATTATTTTGTAATTCTTTTGTTTATGGTATGTTTAATGATTATTATTTGTATTCTATTAATTCTGAATTATTTTGTAAATTTGAAAATATTTTAATGAAAATAATTAGTAAACATGTTGATGTCTACAATATTTTATTTTATTTTTCAAAAGTGCTTGACATTATTTGAACTTCATAACAAAAAATTTAACCATGCTACCCAAAACAACATAAAATTTTAAATTTAGTCAAATTTATTACAATCTAAGAGAAAAGACTTCTCAAGAAAACTTAGTCAAATTCACCAAAGATCAAACAATACATAAGTCTCACTAGAAAAAGTTAAGTCTTCTCTGGAGAAGTCTTCTATGCTAAAAAAGTTAGTTTTTCAATTGACCAAAGTTTGTCAAAATTTTTACTTTTTTATAGAAGACTTCTAGAGAAGTCTTCTTACATTCACATGAAGTCTTCCTTGCAAAAGTAACCCACAGAGACTTCTTGTGACAGTGAGAAGACTTCATAAAACAGTAAAGAAGAGTCCCCTAGAAGTCTAGGGAAGTCTTCCCTCAGAAGACTTCTTAAGTTTTCTATAAAAAGTCAAATTTCTGACAAACTTTGTTCAATTGCAAAATTAACATGTTTATCCGAGACTACTAAATTCCCTAGAAGTCTTATCGGTTCTCCTTGTTTTTATTTGTTAATAAAGGAAAGGTAGAAGACTTCTAGAAGTCTTCTTCACAAACAAATCTAGAAAAAAAAATTAATTTCATATCTTGAACTCGTGAGATGACTTGTTTAGCTTCTCTAAACTCATAGAACTTCACCAAGAATGCTATCAACTCATTAATGACCAAAAATCATGAGTTTCAATATCTCTATGAACCTTACAAAGTTTGAATTCATAACCTTGATTTTTTGGATGAATTTTGAGAGAAAGTGAAAGATATGTGGTTTGTGTGAATAACAAATGAGAAAAGTAGAGGAAAAAATCAAATTTTTGTGCATTAAGAGCTTCAAATTGGTTGTTCATGGTGGTTGGTGTATTGATGGCAATTGCAATATTGTAAATACTGGATGAAGATGAGGATGATAGAGTAAAATACTCATTTAAAAAAATAATGACATTTTCGTGAATAACTCGAACATCTAGGATGAATAAGATAAACGAAAGTTCCAAAATATGATGGGTTAGTTTTGAATTTAACTTCAAATTTTGGGTTACTTTTGCAAAACACCGTTATTCCAATTCAACATTTTATTTATTTCAAAATGAGTTGTTTTCTAATAACTTCATTTCAAATAAATACTGAATAAAACAAAATTAAGGTTTTAAGTAAATTTAAAATAATCTTTAGAAATGAAATCTTGCATCCCTCTCAGAAAATGTTGGCACAACACCAAGATCCTCACTCCCGTGCATCCTCATACGTTACCTGCAAAATATAGGTGAGTAATTGGATTACTCAATGAGGATCAGTTTTATGAGCTTAGGAATTCATCTCAAACCAATCTAATACAGTAAACACATTCATAAGCAAATATCACCTAGCATGCATCATACTCAAAATATTATTTTTATTGGGTTTTTTTGTGAACCTTTAAATTTCATCAGATTTAATTCTTATTATCCAAAAAAATTAGAATCAAATGGATAAATACAAAAATCCCTCAAACATTTAAATCGCCAAATATCTTTATATGGATTAAAGAACAAATTAAAAAATTCAAACACTAACCAAACATCAAAGACAACTTTTTGTTCTCTCTGTGATTATCAAAGAGATAAGAGTCAAAGTGGTTTAGAATTTATCTAAACATATGATTACTAATAGGATTAGGATAACATATCCATAAATATAGATATCGAGAGATGAGATTGTGTGTGAGTTTTGTGTAATTGAGAACTTAAGGTTTTGGGTATTTTTCTTAAGAGATTAATAAGAAGAGTATTCTTATTTGTGAGATATATCGATTGTGTTCATAAAGTTTTGATACAATACTTTTTGGCCAAAAAATCCAAAATATTATCAATGTTGGCAGGAGCAAAACTGAAGAAGAAATTAAAGAAAACTTCTTACAACTTCTACCATCAATATCATATCTAGAGAAAGGGAATTAGGGTCTCAGGTACCAGATACTGATGAAGAAATTTTTGGCAACAATGGAATTTGATTTCTCTCCACAAAAATTCAAGTCTACCAAAATCCAAATATTATCTTTATTATAAATTTGTTGGATAAAGTTATTTTGTTTTGATTTTTTTCTAAATCTTATGTCGCAATACCCGATAAAAATTCAAAACATCAATAAGTGTCATCTTCTATAGCCATAAAGACCAAACTCCACCGTCAGCAGACATCAAACAACTATGGAACTTAATGAAGAAAGCTTTTGCAAGTGGTATTATCCAAGTGGTATTATCCATATGATTCCCTTTCCAAAATGTTATCAATGTTGGCATGAGCAAAACTGAAGAAGAAATTAAAGCAAACTTCTTACAACTTCTACTATCGATATCATATCTAGAGGAAAGGGAATCAGGGTCTCAAGTACCAGATAATAATGAAGAAATTTTCAGCAACAATAGAATTTTTCGGATATTGCTTGTTTATCCAAGGGTGTTGTTATGAATACATGTGTGTATCTGTCTCCGAACCATTTAAACTGAAATTTATGTTTCAAAATCACATAGTTATGCTTTATGGTAGTCGAGCAATAGTTGGGAAGTAACACATGCATTACCAGTGGATTAGTTCAACTTTATTATAATTACTTGCATATTATAAATAAATAAATATATATATATGTGATTTATGTTCAATTATTAAAAAAGTTGAAAAATAAATAAAAATACAATATTTTAAATTTAAATTGAGATATTCAAACCGACCTGGAACTAGTCGGAATCGAACCAAAACCAAACTGAAATATTACCTAGACCTATATGGGTATAATTTCTCTATACTCAATTAATCTGGAACCAAACGGGTCTTACCGGGAACAAACCTGAATACCCAAAATCTACTCTCATTTTCATGCTCTTTCATTCATTTCCTCTCCTATATTCTCTTTATTCGAGTCGAGAAAATTTATACAATCTTATTTTAAGTAGTTTTTAATAAATACTTCTTAGTGATGTTTCATCTTGTTTAATTTTATACTTTGTTTTGTTATTGTTATTATATTTTTTTTTAAATGGCTGGTTTAATGGCCCTATTTCTGTTTCTTTTAATTTTAATTTGTTTTTTTTTATTTTTATGTTTAATTTTGATATCTCTATGACCATAAAATATCAGAGCATGGTACAAAAAACACAAGTATGTCATTAATCTAATTTGTTTAGGTGTAATTTTGTAAAATCATATAATATTAGTAATAGATTTTTTCATCGATAAATTATAAACATCTTTTACAAAAAAATTAGAAACACCTTATATTATACGACTTTCGATCATCGATGTTACAACTTCAAATAGAACAAACAAAAAATGATTTTAAGACATTCCCAACAATTTATACCATAAAATTAGTTTAAAGCAACATATCATAAATTTTATTTTAGTATCTATGAAACATAATGAACTATAATATTATTAATTTTTTGAATATTTTCATTAAATAATTAATATTACAGTAATTTATTTGAAAATATGTAAAATTTGAAGTTTTCTTACAGAAGTTATATTATCGATGTTCTTATGTTTCATATGTATATATTATGTATCATATTTCTATATACTTTAAATTTTTATATTTATTTTTTAATAAACAATCATTTGTAAACCAAATTAATACGATGGGATCATATTAAATCGTAATCTAAAGAATTATTCGGTTCAGCTTCCAAAAAAAAAAGGAAAAAAAAAAACTTGTGATACACCCATCAAGCACACACTTAGCATTCGCATCAGACTAGTTTTTCCTAATGCTTTTAAAAATGAGGCCGCAATACAAAGTTTTGGAGAGGGCCAAATATTTCGAACACCAAGGTGCAAAGTCTCCTTTCTGAATCTGATTATTGTCTCTGAAACATTTCGGTTTGCGGTATTTAATAATGTATATTGAAACATTTTAAAAAAATTGATTTGACTTTCTAAATTATCAAATTGTATTTATCTTTTCGGTCACACATGCAAAAGAACTCTACGATTAAAAGTGTATGATCTAGAGCAGTAAAAAGATAAGAATGATTCACCATATCTTGCAACTGAAAAAAAATGTATTAATTGCAGGATCAGTATACAAATCTTCAAACCTTCACAAATTAACCCACTGAATGTCTCACTGAATGGGACCATGGACAGAGTGCACTAACGCGGAAAGCCTTTAGTTGTGGGCTTTCCGGGCGTCACAATCTGCCTGCAATAGTGATAAGCATATTTGCCATGATGATAACTTCTTCATCCAACCTCTGATGATTTCTCTGTGCGAACACTTGCACATCCGAAGGAGTCTGTAACGATGCAGAAGACGCTATTACCCTTTTCAGTCCCTATTTTGTAAACAGTTTTTAATCTTTGATATTCGAGTTCAAAGCGATTCAGTCATCAATTAGTAGCTTAGCCATGAATATTTACATTCCAGGTTATATTACGTACAAATATGACATTCCAGGTTACTTTGATCTATTACTTATCTTCGGATATTCTAGCTGTAACCAAAGTACCTATGAAGAGATAGTTGCAGAGTTTACCGCACAAAAGTTCACGTTTTCAGATGATCCGTCTCTCAGTTAAAGGTACAACTCAATCAGGTCTCTATAGCTTTTATTTATTTTCTCCAATTATCTAAAATCATAAGAGATAGAGAGAGTGGAAGAATATGGAGGAGATGAACAAGGATTTGAAGAGCTCTGAAATGAACAACAGTGTCTACATTTTATAAATAAAACAGTCAAATCGTTCCCCATGGGATCAAAATCTGTCAAAACAGTTTCAAAACAGAAATATCTTGTAGCTTTCGTCTTTTACTTGGACTTGACTTTGCTTTGGCGTCTACTAGTTTTCTTTTTAGGTCTTTGTTTCTGATGGTTTCGAGGGTGTTCATCATCTACTTCATCGTTTGGATTTGCTTCCTCGAACCTGACCGGTTTAATTATGACCCCTGTCTTCTTCACAACCTACACACACAAATGGTCAAAACAAGTACAACAAATTGCGACATGGGTGCCAATGAGAGTTTGACAAAGTAATGAAGACCAACCTCTGGTCGATTTAGTTCCCCAACAACGGTGGAGGGATTAAACTCGGGACCTATAGGCATACGCATACTATGCTCGAAAACTTCCTTTGATGTATAAGGGAATGGTAGAGTCGTTGTATGAAGTTTCTCAGCCTGTCAAAAAACAGATAACATGATGAGCATTAGAGATTGAATGGTTATCAACAAAGTGAGACACTACTGACCTTTTTATCGACTTTTTCTGATATGATAACATGTTTAAAACGAGCGTCTTTCCTTGTTTTGAGACCTTGCTCCCACTCTTTCTTTTCAGCTTCGTGTTTTTGAACCATTTGTTTAGATATACCCCTCTTTCTTTGGAAATCAGTCCAATCTCCCCAACCAGGAACTAGAACTGGTTTTTCCGGTTTAGGAATTTCCTGATTCAGAACTTCTTCCTTATCCTTCTCAAATTCATCTAGCACGTCATCACCAGCAAAAGCACGGTTTATAAGCTCTGCTTGAGAATGAATCTCAAAGGTTTCCTTTGAGGCAGATGTCAAAACTCCGTCCACCATTTCCTCTGCTTCACTCTCTGAATCCTCACTTCCATCATCTATCGATCCCTTTTCAAAATTTTAAACAAAAATGCACAACGGTAAGGAACTAAAAAACAGTATAGTTCAACTGAGACTTGCAGAAAGAAGAACCTTTTTATCTTGAGCCTCTGAGATGGGCTTCTTCTTTGATGTTTTTTTGGATTCTGTGTTTTTGCAGCCTGTCATCTGCATAATATAGCAAAAAGGAGTTAACAAAAGAATAACACAAAGAAGAGACCAAGCCTGATGTAAACTAAAATCAAACTTAACCTTCTTAAAGGAGCCTGATGCAAATAAGGCAACATCGAATGTTGTCTTAGATGCTGGATTTCCATCAACATCATCAAACTTCTGTAGACAAAGACTAGATTATTCTCAGAGATTTGAAGAAAGAGAAGAAAGAACCATAATGAAAAATAAAAATACCTCAGTTTCTGTAATGGTTCCAGTGTTTCTAGCAGGTGAGGCATTATCTCTTACAGGCTCTAAGTCATTACCTTCTATGCCAGCCATATCATTCTCACTATCACTGTTGTCATAAAAGTTATCTGAATCCTTTTTGGACTCTTTTGGAGCTTCCACTTTAGCGGTTGCACCAAACACTCTTCTACCACTAACACTAACGGGTTTTTTAGAGTTTTCTCCGCCAGAATTTTCCCACTCTTCATACTCCTCCAGTGCACGTTTAGCTTCTTCATTAGCTTCCTCGTTTTTCTTTTTCATAGCACGGGCCTAACCAAATAAAAACGAAAAGATAATACAACACATGAAATGAAGATAATCAAAATTGTTTTGAGAAAGCAAAAAACAAATATTACCATGAAAGGTAATGACATAAGACCAGAATTGGGCACTTCATCATCTTCCAAAGCTTTCAATGTCTTCTCCTTCGCTTTTGCTATCAATCTAGAAGGAGTATCCTCATCTGAACCATAATTCGACTCTTCCTCATCGTTGCTCTCATCACTACTACTTCCATCTCTCATGGAGTTCATCTTTCTGGATAAATTAGCATTCATTTGAAGTTGTTCAGCTATAGCTGCACGAGTTCCATCATATTTCACATTCAGTCCACGCTGTAACATGCGTTTCGCCCATTTTCCTGTGTTTTTGTGCTTTAATGTCATACGTTCCTGCACAAGCACATAATATATGCACAAATAAGACAACTTTTGTTACTTCTTTGCCAGTGGCTTGATGAAAATAATGTGCAGTGAAGAGGAAATTTTAGACTCACCTCTACTCGTCTAGCCTCCTGCCTCATAGCCTCTTCTTTAGCCATTTCTGGGTCCATTAATGCTCCCAATGACGAGTTCTTCAGGTCTTTGTTTTTGAGGCGATGATAAGTCTTAGACTTAATCTTCTTTATTCGTTTACTTTTCAACTCATGACGGAAGAGCAGGTTCCGCATCTTGGCAATGTGGTTACGGTCCTTTATGTGATCTTCCATAGAGACCTGCAGCACAAAAATTTATACCAAACAGTTACATCAGAAATTTACCAAAAATTATGGTTAATGTCAGATCAATTTATAAACGTCAAATAGATCACAGTACTTGCCTCGTTCAATTCAAGAAGGCGAGCGCCATCATCTCTGTGAGCCTCCGAAACCTCCTTATCATTAAGAACAAAAGCCATCTTCTTCTCAAACTCAGTCCTGGGTTGAAATTCTGATGCTATTGCACCAACCGTAGAGTAACCAAGATCGACATCTTGGTTAAAGTAAACAGTTGGTGCCTCCCTATTCTTTTTTACCAAATGCACCCACTTACTAAACTCCCCATCAACTATTCCTTTAACCGCTTTACGCTCCAGTCTTTCTCGTTCAGGCTTTGGCAGAGGAGCATGAACAACATGCTTAGTATCCTTCCGCATCCGGGCAATCTGCTTGCTTGTTTTTTGATATCCAGGTGTTCCTTCAAGAGGCGCCAAAAAGTCTTCCTCAGTGAGAACGTTTTTACCCTCCAGAACATCACGGGTAGGATTGAATTCACCCTCTGGATATGCTTCAGTAAAGAGCACAGTTTTGCTCTTACTCTCACCTAATAAAAGAGCATAGCTGGGTTACATACACAGCTTACAAAAGCAATGAAGCAGCAGAGATAAGCAAAACTCTGAGAAGAAGAAAATCTGAGTCTACTCCGTCCATACCTTCAAAGGCTGCACTTGGCATTCCAGTGAGAGACTGCAACATTCGTGTGTGTCTATCCTCATCATCTTCTGCTTCTTCATCATTCTCGCTGTTCACATCATCTTCTGACTCCACGTTTTCATCCTTCATCGGTGATAAATAAAATTAACCCGTAAGCAGCATATACCAAAGGAAAAAGTTTCCAGAACTAGATCTAAAGTAGTAATCTCGAATACAAAATAAAATCAAAAACTCGTCAAGCTTCCCCAGAGAAAGAAAACCCTAGAACTAAATCGAACTTCCAGACCAAACACGTCTCCTCTATTGTCATAATATATTGCAAATTATACAGGGACGACGGTAAGAAACACAAGAGACAATCCAGACAAAATCAAGAACACGTCAATCTCCATCATGTAGAGAATCGATTTGTGTTGTATGAAGTCACAAACTTTCCAAAAAAATAAAAAGGAAAACCTAAATCAAATTTCTAGAGCAAACACATCTCTTCTATTGTAATAAGAAAAAAAACAAAAACTGCAATTCATACAGTAACGGCGACAAGAAACAGAATCAATGTCGGAGTAAGGAGCAAACGAACCTCGAAATCCTCGGGAAGCTCGTAGTCGTAGTTATCATGTCGGTCGTAACGGTTGTTCTTCCGGGATTCCTCTTCAGGGACACCTTCTTCGTACTCGTACAAATCGCCGCCGTGTTCATCATCGGAACCGATCTCATCGTCGTCTTCTTCGTCGGAGTTCAGAGGACGTTTCTGGTTGGCAATGACCTTGAGTATTGAATTGGGCAAGTGTGGACCTTTCTTGTTCTTCTTTGACTTGGCTAGGGTTTTGGAACTTGATGATGATTTCCTCTTCACGCCTCCCATGGCTCTCTGCTTTGTTTTGGACTCGAGTGAGATTGAGAGAGAGGCACATTCGTAGGGTTTCTCACCGTTAAATAGTCAAATCAAATAGACGGTCTGGTCGGTTTAGGTTTAATTTAATAAACGGTCTAATTGGTTTAGTGTTAATCAATTGACGGTCTGATTGGTTCAGTGTTAATCAAATTGACGATCTGATTGGTTAATATCTATACATAATATTTATGCAAATGCGAACTTAACAAAGACGAAAAATGAATACATTTTTAAGAAAAATAAATTATTTAAATATTGCTTATATAAACTAAACCGGTTTACTAAATCTTATTTTGGTGTAGATGAGCTTACATTCTTTGAGCTATGATATCGATATTCTAATGTTCTTGGATGTGGAAGTTCATTAGGTAAACATTTTGACTAATTATTTAATTAATGCTTCAACATCAGGAGTTCCGAGGTTCAAATCCTAGAGAATGCAAATTATACATATTATGACGAAAAAATATTACAAGAAATCTTAACATGGTACAGAACGTACTATTAGGGGTGAATATTATAGGGCGGCTCAACATGGTGTAATTACACGTAAATTCTCATATAGTAAGTAGAATCTTCGGTTGTAAAATCATCTATGTTATATTTTTCATAGAATGTAACAGCATAAAAATGTTCTTCTAGAGATTATGACTCATGAATGTTGTTGACATTTTATTTCGTTAAAATTGTTGTCAAAACCCCAACATTGTTATTATTTAAAGCAAACCGAGTGGTAATATTAAATTTTATTGAATAGTCATTACATGTGTTATGTTTTATCTTCAGTCTCTGGAGGTGATGAAGCTAGCTAAACCCAATTGGCCAATTTATTAGCTCCCCATAACTGATTAACGTCATGTTGGCCTCGTATAAGATCCAACCAGATGGTAACTTGTTGAATGTTAAAAGTCATAAGCTAAGCTTTGTCATACTTCTAGTTGAAGTAACCAACTAGAGGATTCGTTTATAAAATTCTTGAACTTATATAAATTATCAAATCAATTAAAATGCACAAATGAATAACATATTGTAGTTTATAAACTTAAACTTTTTTAGGGGACACTGATTTTGTGAAATCCTATGATAAAATAAGGGTTGGCTGCCTAAAACTCCATGTAAATATAATCACCTTATCTATTCCCCCATCAACTACCAAGCTCATGACAAATCCACCCAAACTTATGATTTCTTTTTAGATCTCCCACTAAAGTTTTTATTCCCCCCTTTCTAATTCAACTTCGAAATCGAGACTAAAGGGAAATTAACTGCTTTATGTAATTAGCGATTGTTCATTAGAAAAGAACCCGACCCGACATTAGAAAAGAACCCGACCCATATTTTTTTTTTTTAAAAAACAAATCGATTTGGGATTTTTATTAGGGTTAGTCTATCTTCTTCACTCAATTCTTCGTCGTCTCTCTTTGTCTCTCCAGTTTTTCTTCGGGAGTCGGAATCCCTCTGTGTCGTTGAGTGAAGAAGATATACTAACCCTAATAAAAATCCCAAATCGATTTTGTTTTTTTAAAAAAAAAAATCCGGGTCGGGTCCTTTTTTAATGTCGGGTCGGGTTCTTTCCTAATGGACAATTGCTAATTACATAAAGCAGTTAAGTTTCCTTTAGTCTCGATTTCGAAATTGAATTAGAGAGGGGGGAATAAAAACTATAGGGAGAGATCTAAAGAGAAATCATAAGTTTGGGTGGATTTGTCATGGGCTTGGTAGTTGAGGGGGAAATAGATAGGGTGATTATATTTACAGGGGGTTTTAGGCAGCCAACCCTAAAATAAAAGCATGATGTTTGAATGATCCATTGATTTGCCAAGTGGGACAACAACACTGTCTTATAGTGTCTTAACCTCTGAAGGGTTTGGTGATGTTCTCCCTACACCTTTTCTGATGTCAACCATCAGAGTTACAAATTTAGTTTCACATAGCAAAAAAACCCATAATTCCTAATTCATCACGGTTTGGGATGTTATGGAGAGGGCAAAAGACCTTATTTCTAAGTTCTTGTAAGAGTATTGGCTTATATAGGACCAGCCTAGCCTGAACTACTCAAGTATGGTCATTTTTTGTTTGTTTTACATAGCCGGTTAACTCCTAGGGCCATATGGTAGCTAGAACTAAGACCTTTCTAAGACTAGGTCGCTTAAACCCGTTGTGACATAGCTTATGGACATCAATAACTTGTGTGAAATATGAATGAGATTATTTGTATACCTTAGCTTCCCCGCGGGAAAATTATCCGCCTCAGAATCTGGATATATAAGATCATTCATGTCTCCCAAAGCAACCAAGAGTAGTTCTTCCATTAGGATACATAAAAAGGCAGCTAATGTTCAATGCTATAGAAAAAGAGAGTATTACCTCGCCGAGGAGTAGAACGTCATCTTTGGAACCACTATTAGCATAGCAGTCGTTCGCACTCTTGGAGAACATATCCGCAAAGTAAACCCCTTTCCTTACAGGCGCTCCAGGAGGAGCTGTTCGAATACATGTTTGGTTGTCTTATCTCATAATAGTTCACTTTACTATGCAATGGGAATATAAGAGACAAAAACAATAATAATAACAGAGAAACATGTTACCTTGAGATAAACTACCGGCCTAGTTAGTGAGACGTGACCATGCTAGAGAAATATCATGTTCTTCGAACTTGAAAACTACCAAAAAAAATTAAAGTTTCACAGTGCCAAAATGATAAATCAGAATAACTGAGTACGAGTTGGACAAGCTTCAAACAACATAACACAACTGTTGGAACTGATCAGCTTCAACAGTTTTCGAATGTCTAAATAGTTGAGTTGAGCAATCTCAACCGTGTATCTTGAATGTGTTTTTGCATGAGTGTTCTTCATGTATTGACAACCTATAAAAACATTCATGTTTGATATACTAGAGTAAAAAAAATTCCTCCCAAGTTCGCAAACCGAAAAATATACAATAGAGAACTTTTCTGGATCGGCTCCTACTAGTGTCAATCCACAGTCAAGTTGCTGGTAGTGATATATAAAGGATCATCCTACAGCCATTGCCAAAAAATAATGCCATAAAATTAGTGATGCAACAAGGATCTTACTCATGTTGAGCTTTGGTTTTAATTTCCTTTTTCTATTATTATTATTCATTCTTTCCGTAAACTATAGTTTTCTTATTACTATAGAGATTATGATTAAGACTTTAGGATAAAAAGTTAGATTATAATTCTTAAATACTTAAGACTTTCTTCTTAGTAGTGAGCTCTTAAATTTGTAAAAGTCACCTTATTATTAATTTTATAAAAGAAGCTTTGCTTTCTCTCTTGATTTTCGGCTAGACCCTCGTAGATTACGTTTGGGCATTCTAAAACTAAACAATCGAGACTATAAATCTAATGGTTACTACATCAATTAGAGAACTATATAAAAACTTGATTTGATGCCTTAAAACCACATAGACTGACTAACTTACCTACAATCCCTTGTCGATACAACAACTTTGTCGCGAATTCGATTTCACATAATGTTTCAACCTTACGTCAAATAGTGATGTGTTAAAAATTACACATAACTATTAATTTTCTGAAGGCCAAAACTAGTCAAGTAGTAAAACAATAGAGAGAACTACTAGTTATATTTTCTGTTTCAACTTTTGAAGTTCTCACAATTAAAAGTAAATGAAAACAATTCAAAACAAGTTTAAAAAGGATGAAAAGTTCTTAAACATAACCTTAAGAACTATTAATAACATGAGATAACACATGTCATTCAACTAATATTTATCTATTAAAAAATCAAAACAAAATTATACAATTATAATACTATTGTTTTTTTCTTTAGATACTCTCACGGCATCAATCGATGGAGTTTCTCCCAAACTAACGTAAGTTACAAAACAAAATGATGAAAACCTGTAACCAATAAATAATAAATAATAAAAATAAAGACATCAAGAACAATTGTTGAAAAAGAGAAAAATAAGATAACAAATGAAACAGTAAACAAAGGAAGGAAAGAAGATATATTCTCATGATATAAACAATAGATCAAAGGTTACTGTGACAAATAATAATCTTATGTTATGAATTCCAAATCGTCCTCAAGCACAAATTCAATACTGATATGGAAATTTGAAACATAATATCTATACAATCTAAAAAGAGATGCAACACAAAAAATTCTGAAAAGGATAATAAGCGTAGAATTCAAACGGTATGATCTAAAGTAAGACAAATATACCAAAACATCTGCACCTCTAAATTGAAAATAGTTTAATTAAATCTCTTAAAACTATATCAACAATCTTATTAGGATATTTAGTTTACGCAACGAGGCTTAGGACGAATATCGTAACATTAACAAATTTAAAAAATAAATAATAATAATAATAATAATAATAATAATAATAATAATAATAATAATAATAATAATAATAATAATAATAATAATAATAATAATAATTCACACATAAAATATAATAAAACATTTCAAAACAAAAACAAGTGCTAAAAATCTAAAAGAAACAACTTTCCCGCGCAAATCTCAGACCAACTATTAGAGAAAAAATACTAACTTATTCAAAAACAAATTTATAAGATGGAGAAATAATCAATGATTTGTGTATTGAATTTAAACAGTAATTTTAAATATTTTTTTATTTTACTTGCTTTTATAATAAAAAAATAGAATAACAAAAAATTATAAGATAATTACATTAATTGAAAAGAAAAATTTATAATAAGAATAACAAAATTAAATACTAAAGATTAATATTATTTTTAATTGAGAATAAACTATTTTTAATATATAAATATAAAATATTATTTTTTATTTGCTCATCCGGCCCTAGGGTGGGCTTCATCCTAGTAGGATTTATATTACAAACTTTTTCTTAATTGGGAAAAGAAAACGGTACTAGAATTAAATAGTTCTGATTTAGTTTTGAAATTGATTAGATGATAAATGTAGAACTTGTAATAAAACGTTTGTTTTGATGACAAAGGCTTCTAAAAGTAGTATCCAAACAAATTTACATGACAAGTAATTGTCAGGTGAGCCATGTAAAAGAACATATATAGACTTTGGCCAACAACAATAAACAAAAGAAGAAGGGTAGAGAACATGCAAAACCTAAAAAAAAAGCATCACAAGTGTTTTAGTGGTGTAGATGGGAGATAGCTAACGACATGTTCAGTCCATATATACCAAGGGCCTAACATAACAGCCTGTCCTCATCAGTGCCGTGTAAGAGCTTTGTGAGGCCTGAGGCCAACTAAAATATATTTTATTTATAAAAATCTAAAATAATTATAATTTAAATTTAGATAATCTATTCTATTAAAACAAGATCATGACCTATTGATAAATGTTTGGTCCAACTATTTATTAGTAATGTATTACTGTTTTATATTAATAACATTAAATCTTTTATATTATTGATAAATGATTAAACACAAATATAATTATAAAAAAACGAAAATAAAGAAATTATTTATTAAAAAAAAACTAAAACAAAATATCTACCCACCTTTTTATAAATGTTTGATCCAACTATTTATTAGTCATGTATTATTGTTTTATATTAATAATATTAAATCTTTTATATTATTGATAAAAATTAAACACAAATATAATTACAAAAAAATATATAAAAAAATCATTTATTCAAAATATATATATATACCCGCCCTTTAAAGGGCGGGTCAAAATCTAGTATTTCTTTTAAAAGAGAGTATAAGCACTATATTGTTATAAATGTTTTTATATCAACCACCAAAATTTATAAATTAAAAAAACAAATATTAATAATATATAAGAAATCAATGTGGCATAAAAAGATTGAACACAGCTATAAATCAACAATAAAACATTAAATTATGTATAACATGATAAAATTAATTAAAATAATTTGATAAAAGCCAAAATGTGAGAAAGGAATACTAAAAGATTTTGGCCATTGTACAATGAAAAAGTTTATATTTTGAGGCTTCCAAAAATTTTATATTCTTTAAAGGCCTGATAAAACTGTATATTCTTTAAAAATATTAAATTTTGTATAACATAATAAAATTAATTAAAAATACTTAGATAAAAAACCAAAATGTGAGAAAGGAGAGAACTGAACTCACGTAAGCCAACCCACTACTAAAAGATTTTGACTATTGTAAGTCCCAAAAACTGTATATTCTTAAAAAGTTTGAGGTAAATAGCTTTCATTCCTCTATAAGCACGGTTCTGTCCTCATCCCCAAACCTCTACTTTAGTTTTTCTCATTTATTATCATACTATAGTATATTTTTGCCTTTTCGAAAGCATTGCATTATGTGTAATTAAATACGTAGTAAGGAAGGAAACAATTTACACTTAATAGTTTTTTTTTGGTTGTAGATAGTGAAAAATCCGTATGTAAGCAATAAATTTTCACACTCCTAAATGTAAATGGCATTTTAATATAACGATTATAATTAATATAGTTGTTTTATTACAGAAGTTTTATAAAGGCTGTGCAAGAGCATAAGTTTTAGTAGACATTGTAAATAATAAAATTATCATAGCACAAAGAAAATATTAAATAAAATTCAAACGATATCATTTAGTAAAAAAAAAACAGAATCTAGACAACTTACATATAGTGACGGCGCGTGGCTCTCCGACTCAGATCTACCTCTTTTAACGATGGTGAGATGAATGAAGAAGTGGTGCGAGTGCTGTAGAAAATGGTCTTGTTTCCCGGTTCTAGAGGAAGGAGCGAAGCTTGTGCATCGATGAATAATCTTGTTTTAGGCTAGCTAATCTCGGATGTAGATATCTTCGTTTACAAGAAAAAACTATTTTCATCGGGTAAAATTACAACAAAGTAAAATTTTGGTAGCGTAAAGGCCATCTATGTATTTTATTAGTGATTTTTAGGTGTGGTTGAATAACTTGTGATTAAAAATTATGTAATACATTTGGTGGTGATAAATCGATGTTGAGTTAGAAAAAAGAATATATACTGATATGTCAATTATTATTATGATTTCAATTATAAATAGTTACTATAAACAAAAAAAAACCAGCAAGAATGGATGTTTTTCAATGTGATCATTAAATTATATCCGAATACGTATGTATAAATCTCATCTCGAGAAAGCCAACAAAAAGGTATACGAAAACAAGATGCCCAAACCAAACAATGACCAAGGAAGTACGAAACAAGATGCTTGTAGATGAAGCTGGGGGCGATACTATACGAACCGACGATGCAAGTTTTAAGTATAATAGTATATTATAGTATGTTAATATTTAGTAATATATTGTCACAAGTGGAAACTTTCACCAATCGTATCTTGACATGCAAACATACATTCGTAATCTATTAAGTTATAAATCTGCTTTTTATTATCTGAATTTTATCTGTCATCTAAATTTCTGTATTTTAATAAACTTGAACGGAAGATACGTGCTCAATACAAAACGGTAATTGCATAAATGCAAAAACCCCAAAACATGAACTGGCGATCAAATGAGTAATCCCGAAGCCAAGAGCCGGCGGCTTAACCGTTATTACAACCTCAGACTCAAATACATAGACAACATTAACTAAACATAAACTAAAAACTACTTGAAAAAGCTGCAAACAATCATATGACATAGGTTGGGGACATAATAACTCAATAATTTTGAAATTTATTTGTGTTTCGTTAACCTATTTGAGTAACTGAAAACATAAATCCACACAATCAATTTGAAAAACTGTTATAATTCAAATTAGATCTTAAAACCCACCTGCAAAGATTAAATTCAAAAGGCGCAATCAACTATGATAACCTTACTTTGCCTTACTTAATCATTTAACTCTAGTATTATAGTTTTCAGTTATTTTCTAAGATACAAAAAAAAACATTATTGGATTACGTAGTTCAGCTGAAACTTGATAAATCTGAAATTTTTATAATAAGCTAAAACCTATATGTCTCACCAATTTAACAATTTTCACTGAAAATATTTATTTTTATGTATAATTATTATTTTATGTCTGAACTTATAGTTTTGATTAAATCTGGTCAAAATGAGCAGAATGCTTAAATCAAATTTCCGGGAAATCCCACCCAATGGTTAAACACTCTTTTAATTAGTATAAACCACACGTTTGAAATCTAATTAAAGATTTTTATAAAATTAAAAATGGCTAATTTTGAGTTAAAAATTAGAAAAGCTTATTATGGGTCAACGGACATAATCGAGGTAGTCGTTTTTGGAGAGTGAAAAGACAAATTTGAAGTTACTTCCTTTTATTTCTTTGGTTCTGTTTCGCCTTCGTCCCTTCTATATAAACCTTCCTCTCCTCTTCTTCTTTTCTCATCTCCTCAAACCATTTCGAGATAAAATCTAGCTTGAGAGAGATAACACAGACAGACGAAACCAAGTTTCTTCCATCTAGTTGCCGCAGATCAAAATCTTCTTATTCCTCGGATAAACCTCTCCTTCTGCGGCGGCGAAACAGAGGAACAAACCAACAAAAGTTTCAACCTTTCTATTGTCTGTTCTATCTCTCTCTTCCAAAAATGGCTCGTTCTCTCTCTAACGTTAAGTTCGTTTCTGCTTTCGTCTCTCAAGAACTCTCAAATGCAATCTTCCGGTATAGTTCGCTATGCTCTGTTTTCTCTTCTTTTATGCTCTGTTTTTTCTCGTACACTCTGTTTTCTAAACGGCATCGTTTTGTGATTCTTTTTTTCACAGACGTGGTTATGCGGCCACGGCGGCGCAGTCGAGCGGTGGAAAAGGTGGAGCCGTTGTTTCGGCGGCGATGAAGAAGAAGGGAGTGGAAGAATCAAACAAGAAGATTTCTTGGATTCCTGATCCCCAAACCGGTTATTACAGACCCGAAACCGGTTCTAACGAGATTGACCCAGCGGAGCTACGAGCAGCTCTCTTAAACAAGAAGCAGTGATTGATTAATTTTAAAAGATTCTCTTTTTGATTAATTATTTAATGTTTATGTTAATGTCTTAAGAGGAGATTAGGAGAAGAGGGTAATGATCTGATGCGCGGTGAACCCTATTTTCATCTGCTACTTGCGATTCTGTAATAAATATTGGACATAGAGAAGCCTCTTGGGTTACTCTATTTTAGTTTATTTTTTCTTAAAAAATCACTTAATTACTAGCAATTTTGCAACTTCTCAATCTAACTTGAGTCACTTCTTTTTAAATAATTATATCGTAAGCATATAGAATTATAATGTAAGCACAACATACAATATAGAAAAATATTTTAGGATACTCCTAAAAACGTTTTATTTACAAAAATAATTTCCAAAGAGAAATATGACTTAAATAGATTTTATTAAATGATGTAAATATACATTTATATATTTTGAGTTAACTAATTTAGACTTAAGATTTAAAGCTATAGATTGAAGGTTTGGAGGTAAAGTTTAAAACTTTACATATCATTTTTTAAAAAAATCAAAATAAAAAGTCTATTTCAATTTTTTTTTTTAAAGATTATTTTTGTGACAAAATTTTTAAAAAGACTATATAAATTGTCCTACAATCTATCAATAATTATATCATATAGTATTATGTTTACTAAGTAAATGTTAACAAAAGAACTAGAAAATTGAGATCAGTAGTTGGGTGATAAGACAACAAAACAAATGAATGATCTCAAGCTTGGATGGTGCAAAGATATGTATGACATTCACACTAATGACTGTAAATTGTAGTAAACTCGATTATTACATGTGTATGTTTCCAACGTATCTAAATCACGTGAGAGATAACATATTAAAAGGAACGTCGTTATATATGAATCAATATTGGCGTAATAATATAAGCAAACATAAAGAATAGTCATAGTAAACTTGATAAATAACAATTCAATAATGAATATGTGACATTCTAATTTATGGCATATATAGAAAACACTTATGCAAATTGATTTGGTTACCTATGTCATCAGAGTACATTTACATTTTTGTCATACATTCGTTTAGAATTTAAGAATTAAACGTGCTAGCGCTAGAATAGTGGAAGGATGTGTGACCTATCGAGAAATTATTTGCGAAATTGTGTTAGTGATACCAAAACAAAGAGAAATGTCATGTGGTGATTGTAGAGACAGAAAAAAAAACTTTCGAACTTTCAAAAAATTAATGCACCATTCGTCGCGCGGAATGAGGTCCACAAATCGAGTGATCGGGCGTGAGATCCATTAGCCGTGAGCGGTTAGAGTGTCACAGAATATACTACTGTAAAATCTGAATATACAGTGTTGTTGCTTGCATGGATATACCAACATCATCTTGCCCTCGTTTTCTAATTGTTAATAGGGCACTAGCTTAGCAGTTAATATTTGGCAGTGCAATTAGCGATAGCTACTTGACATAAACTAATTTAATATTATAATTACATTTTGACCTGTTAAAGTACGAAAATATTTCTTTTAAAGTTTCATTTTTAAAAATTATGAATTATATGTTTTTAATTTTTGATAGCCTAATATGAGGGTTGGAAATGATATTCGTACCCGAAAAAACAGATCTGGAACATATATAAAAGTTAAGGACCGAATTCGATTTGACCGGCTGACTTAAATATCTGAATGAGTCCATTTTCAAAATCAAAATGCCATATCGAACCCGACGTGTATCAAAAACCGAATGAATATCCGAACATGTCCGAGTAATAAATAAATATATTATAAATCATACTCATTAAAATTAATTTTGAATATATTATAATGTTCATAAGATCAACATATAAACAACTATTCCACTATAATATATTTCATATTTTTTAAATATCATATAAAATGGAAGAGAAATATTGTGTGTAAATAAAATTATGATATATTTATAATATATAGAATACATAATTGTAAGAGGAGAATAAACATTGTTCTTTATAATAAAAATGTATACAAATTGTATGGAAAATGATATATAGTATGAAAGAAAAACCGTGCATATATAAATAATTTAGGAAAGAATATTCATACTATTAAAGAAATCAATTCATAGGATTACTTGTTAGATTATTGAGTGGATATTAATTAAATATGTTAAACGGAAAATTAAAACAGTGGCATTACAATGTAATTTTCTCCAAAATCTAAAGACAAAAACTCATGAGAATTCTGATTCAATAGTGTAGATATAGATAAATATTTTATATAATTAATGGGTTTAAGTTATAGTACACATATTTGAATAATTTATTAAAATGTATGTAATTTTATATGGAAACATTTTGGTCGACATACTTTAATGTTTTGGTGAATATGATTAGTCTAGGGAATTATGTATGGTGTATATAAACGTGTATCTAATCTATTAAAACTGAAATACAAATAAGAAATAATTTTTAATTTTATTTAATATTTACAAGTAATACCAATAATGTTATCCATGCATTCAAACATCTAAACATTAATTTTTAGCAAGAAAAAAATAAAGCTTAGCTAAGCTCATTAACAATTTTTGTCATTTGAATTGAAGACTTCATAAAAAAGTGTATATGTATTTGGAAAAATTAGAAAAATAGGACACTCTCATCTTTAATTTGTCTTTTTAGGACTTTTGGAAGATTATTTAAGAAAATAGAATTCACATTCTTTTTAATACCATAATACCCTTCAATTAACCAATTAAGAATTATAGATAATAAATTTCCTTAATTAATTTAATATTAAAAAAAGATATTTTTTTAATATTAATTGGAATTGTTGCTTCTTAATAAATAATAAATTTTTGTAATTCATTTAATATTAAAAAAGATAAATATAAAAACATTTTTTACTTTCTTTTCTTATTATCTATATAACCAAAGTAAAAAACAACAATTCTCATCTCTTTTTAATTTTTGCATTTGTGCTCCACCTTTTATAACTTTATTTTTAAGTAAGAAAAAATTGGAAAATAAAGACACTTTCTTCTTAGATTTGTCACAATAGGATTTGTAGAAGATTTTTTAGGTAAGTAGGATTTAGTTTCTATTTAATACAATTATTCTCTTATATTTACCTAAATATAAATAATAGTTCGTTATTTATTTTAATTTTTTAAAATTAATAAAGTAAAAAATATATTAAGAAAAAGAAAAGAAGTAAATAAAGGAAAAAAAATGGTGAAAACAAAACGGTTGTAAAAAAAACTTTATTTTACCCTAACCACTTCCATCAGTCTCCTCCTCTTCTCCGCTGATCATTCAAAAGATTTCAATGGTGATTTACGGTGAGATAAAAGCATCATGGTTTTTTTCCACCCGAGAGCTTCGTCTTTTCGTTGTTAATCTCATTATTGTCTTCTTTTTCTTTGTTATCAGCCATAGATTGAAGAATTGGGGGTTTGTTCTTACTCTACGGTTTCGTTGGAAAAATCTAAGAAGAAAGTGTTGATGAAGAAGAGAGAGAGAGATACAAGGAACGATGGAGATAGAGATCGTGTGAAGAGAAAATCGTGGGGAGAATATACTTAGAGATATTTAGGATATATTTAGGAAAGATATTTAATGAAATTTGGAAGTTTCCATTTTCACTTTATTTGGCTAGATATACATCGTACGTAAGTCAGAAAGCTGTAGAGAGAGTGGAAATTACATTATGCCACAAGCTTTATAAGGTAAAAGGCAGAACAATGTATGACCTGTAAAAAAGAAAAGGTATTTCACTGACTCTTGGATAGAACTTGTAAAAAGTTGCAGGTAAACTAAAGACATCTAGCTAGAATAATACGAGACAAAATCTAGCTAGGGTAAATTATAGAAGAAAGTGTAGTTTATATTTTCTATCCATGGTACACCTATGTATTATATTTTGTATTCGATTACTACACTACGTTGATGGCTAGAATAAGTATTATACCCTAGCTATGACATTAAATAAAACATAGTTCCAAATTTTTTTAAAAATAAATTTAAACATAAAAGTAGATATACTTTGGTTTCTAATGATTTATATATTTTTAAATAATTTTTGACCTTATTTTACTATATTTTCCACAACATAAAGGCAAAACCTGTCCAAAATGACTAAAAGTATCAAAAGTCTTATTTGGACAAAAAAACATCGAAAGTGTCTTGTTTTTTCAATTCTCTCTTAAGTAAATGATCCACAAAAAAAATGATTCACAAAAACAGAGATATATGTGTAGTGTTTAGAGGCCATGATGGATGGATAGAGAAGGGAGATGATTATGTTGATGAACAAGATAAAGAAACAAAAAAATAAAGAAATAAAAATTCTGGGAGGGGAAAAACGTAGGAGAAAATATACTATGAAAGATTTATGGTAGATTTAGTGTAGATTTAGGAAAGATATTAACCAAGATATGGAAGTTTCTATAAATTTTCGTGATTTTGCTATAGTATGTATCATACGTTGTGCAGAACACTGTAAAGTGAGTGGAAAATTTATTCTTCCGTAGGCATAACATAAGGTAAAAGGCATAACATAAGGTAAAAGGCATAACAAATTATGACACATAAACAAGAAAAGGTAAATCGAGAGTTGTGGCTATAAGTTGTAATCAAGCCTAAGGTAGACTAACGACATCTTGTTATAATATAACCTAACGAATTCTAGCTAAGATCAAACATACAAGAAATTTTTGTTTATGAGCATGTTTATTGCAGGTCTCTTAGCATGGGGTTCTTAATTTTTTTAAGAGACGTTTCTTAACTTTTAACTAAGAAAACTTAAGAACCGTATCTTAAATAAGAGACCTAAGAGACGTCTCTTAACGGGAAAATTAAAAAAAAAAAACATGAAATTATACGTTAAGAACCCCAACTTAAGAGACCCGGATAAACATGCCCTTATATACCTAAGATAGATATATGTATAACACTTAGTATCCGATTTATAGGCTAAGCAAATAGCGAGAATGCGTATTCTATCCCTAGGTAGGACGTCAAATAAAATATGTTCCACTTTTTAAAAAAAATAATTTTAAACATATAAAGCGTTATACTTAAGTTTCCAATAGTTTTCATATTTTTTTATATTTTTACAATTTAGTTTACTATTTTTCTATTAAACATGGGTAAAAACTGTCCAAAATTGTCAAAAATATCAAAAGTCCTAAAGGGACAAATAAAAGTTAAGAATGTCCCATTTTTCCAATTCTCCCTATGTATTTTTCAAAATTTTATAATAAAAACAGAATTATACACATATATAGCATTAAATTAGTTTTATTTTTATTCATATTCATATAAGCTACTCAACTATATATGAACTATAAAAAGAATAATAATGTTAATAATTTTTGATTATAATCTGAACTTATTCATTTAGAGTATCAAAATCATGTAACTTTCCATAACAATTTAATGACTAAAATACATACTAATATTTATTATAAACGATTATATATACAAACAAATACAATGTGTTATTCATTTGTACGATATATATATCTAATAAGAATAACTTATGTAATTTATAAATTTTATCACCATATATTACATATACACAATTAGGTCTAGGACGGATCGAATATCCGGGATATTTTAGGATATACGGATTCAGATATGCATTCGTCGGATTCGTAAAATTGTTATCCGGATCCAGATATTCAGGGTTAGGATATTCAGAATAAAATCTGGATACACGCGTGTATTCGGATCTGTTTTTTTAAAAAAATTAAAAATAAATCAAAAGTAACTATTAACAATATATTTAGTCTATTTAAAATTATTATTTAAAAACCTTAAAAATTATTAAAATTAAAAATTTATTTATTTATATAAAAGTATATATAATATACATATATAAGTATAATAAATTTTAAATATTTAATATCCGGATCCGGATATCCAGACCTAAAATTTTACTATCCGAATTTGTACATGGATCAATTAAATTAGTAAAATCAGTATCATGATCCTCGAATATCTGTTTTTCGAAGCGGATGGGATCCCGGATCAGATAAAGGATATCGAATATTAAGCTCTAGTCATATATACAATTATATCAAACAAATTGCTTAAAATATTTGACATTTATAAAAATAATATTCACGCGTGCGCGCGGATCAAAGGCTAGTTTAGGGTTATTGGATATAGCAAGATTTATTGTTATAATAAAAAGGAAAGTTTGATTCCTAAATATTTAATTCTAGATTTTTAGCTATTTATTCCTAAATCATATATGGTTAGTTAAATATATTTTAGTTTGGATTTGCATTCTGATATTAATTCATTGGCATTTAAAGGTTGATAAGATGATATTTTAAGGATAATTTCTAAAATATACTTCTGATTTAATAATATATATATTAATTAACTTAGATTAGTTATTTTTACCAAAAATAGTGTATAATTTTAAATACGTGTTTTCTACCTTTGGAGTTACGACTCCTTTATTGTATTTTTTATAATTTATGTTTATGTCTATGTACTAGGGATTAGTGTAACGACCGCGTTCCGCAGTCTGAGCTGCAAGGATGGGTTTAGCTATACTGACCAGACGAGCCAGTGAGTGTTGGACTTGTCGTTTGGATAGTACATGTCGGTTTAAGAAAGTACTATCGGGTCCGGACATAGCAGTTGAGTTTGTCAGACAGTTTTAGTCGGATAGGACAAGGCAGTTAGACTTGTCATCCGAGATTAGTTAGTCTATGTATGGACTGATTGATATACGTTTTGGCGGGAACGGTTACTGAGCCAAATGTATACTGATAAGCCAAGTAAATGGTGAGAACAATTATCTAGCGGTTACAAAGTGGTTACCAGAGCAATTACCAGGGCAGTTCCAGAGTAGTTACCGGACTGCTTAACTTACTATGCGGTTTACGGATTCTAGAGCTGCCAAGGCAGTTATGGAGCGATTACTGGAATGGACGGTTAGCCGAAGAGTGATAACCATAACTAAGCGGTTATTGACCTAGGATCAGACAGTCATTAAGTAAATGATAACCCATGTAGCAGTTATCAACTTACTTAAGCGTGCAAGGGCAGTTCGGAGGAGTTGGGATTGTTAACTTCTATCGAGCGGTTAAGACAGTTATGCCGAGAAAGAGAAACCACGTGTTCGTTTTAGTGAGGGATTATCATGAGTTCTAGAGGGAAAGAGATCAGTTTCAGGATTGAAAAGTTAATTACTGTGTGGGCAGTTATGATCTTGATTGGAACGAGGGTAGTTGTGGGCGGTTAAGGCCAAGGAGTAACCGCCAACTCCCTTTTTACTGGTTTTCGTGGACATAAGGAAGGGGCATTCTTTTTCACACGGTTTCCTCTACAAAAAATAGAGGAAAAACCGAGACAGAAAGAGATGGACATAAAATGAAGAGAAATGAAGATGATTCAACCGGAACAAAAGGAAAGAGGCCGACGATGGTGTGTGCTGGGCAGATCGGAGTAGTCGGTACCAGTCTGATGGATGTACTAACTGTCAGCAAAAGGAATATCTATTATTTATTGAGAAGATGATCGATCCGAGAGGAAGAGAGGAACGATCTGGTCGGGAAAGGAGAGTGAGATCGCCGATGGGTTGATCTGGTGCTTAGAAGACAAAACGCATGCCATGTAATGGCTGTTATCATGATTCAGAATCGACTTTGTTCTGAATAATGAATTCCGTGTGCATTAAAGCCAACAAAGGCTGATGATGCGCAAAGATGGCTAAATGGGAGACGAGTAATGGAAGCTTGGAGCAAGATCGAGCGTAAGACATAGAAAGGGGTGCATCAGCACATTCTGAGTAAAGGGGAGTCATGTATTGATGGAATGCGACTTGGATCAGTAACTGGAGTTATCCTTGCAGCGACTGAACTGTACAAGAGAGAAGTTTGAGGAAATCCGGCTGTAACAAGGTTAGTGCTTCTCGATCTTACTGGTTAAGTCCGAGTATAGGATCATATATGGGTCTGTGGCGAGATATCAATAGATCGTATGGAAAGAGTAAATTGAGTGATCGAGATACCTACTCTATGACTTGATTTATGCGAGCTGGTGACATGTTCTGATGAGGAACCGCTGGATCGTGAGCAGAGTGATGAAGCTTAGTACTGTTTGTGGAGCGATCCAAGTAATGTATGGTTTATCGACTGGACTGGTGTGGATCATGATGGTTATGATTCGATGGAGTCTTAGCACCAAGTACTGAAGAAGGTACAAACCGAGGAATTGTCGATCGATATGGGACAAGGTGTCTACAACCTGTTACGGACTGAGTTATGAATGGTCCAAGAGTGAACTGAATCCATTCTAATGTTGGGGATAAGTAGGAAGGTAGCTATAGAACCGAGAGTACTGCATGAGAATATGATCAGAGAAATTGGGATCAGTAGTTTACTGCTTAAGGGGCTGTCTGGGATGAGTATTGTATTGACTGATCAAGTATTGATCAGTGACTGATTGGACAAGGGCCGTATGGGCCGAGTTACATACTGACTGATCATGATACGATCAGTGACTGGTTCTGGAGCGTTGAGCATGACTAGTGTACTGTTTGTCCTGGATGGCTATTTGGAGACTAAGCCGTCCCTCTTTGTTACTTGGTCAAGTGGAGATGGTTGGTTGAGTGAGTAAGGAACAAGGGGATTCGGTTAAAGTCTTGACCTAGCTATAAGCTGGATAAGAGAGCCTGAAGACATCACAGATGGACGAACAGTCAGCCAAGCACCGATGCAGTAAGGTACATGTCTAATTATACTGCAAACCATAGTGACTTGCTAGGATGCTTGATAGGACTTAGTGAACACTGTGAACTGAACTGAACTGAACCTCTCGAGAAAAAAATAGATAAAAATCCTAAGTATGGGGAAAAAATCTGAAAAGGACCATGTTTGGTCGAGGAAGGCGATCCACAGATGTAACAATAGTAAGAAAATTCGGGTCGGGACCCTTCAATTAGGCCGCCCTACGGACGGGTGAGCAAATGTGGGAGTAATATATAAAAAATAAATTAATTTTACATTAAAATTAACATTAATTTTTACTTTATATGTTTATTAGTAATTTCATTATTAGTTTATTTTTTATTTTTATAAAATCATATACTTGTTATACAATTAATTTTTAATGAAAATGCATTTGTTTTTATTTTGTTTAATATTTTCCTAATTTGAACATAATAATAAGTATAATGAAGTTTATAAATTTTACATAAATTACTTCTCTTTTGTTATTTGTGTTTCTTAAATTCAATAGTTTGTTTTCTTTTTATATATTTGTAGGAAAATGTTAATTTAAACAATGCCAAAATAAAATAGCTAATTCATGGAACAGAGAAAACATTTTAAGTTAGGTACCCATCATAAAAATCTGATATATTAACAAACTCTTTTGGTGAATCATATATTAAGTAATAACTATTTTTGTACCATCAAGGCTCACTGGAATCTTGAGATTGCAACATATGGCTATTGTTGTCATTAAAGCTTGAAACCCATTGATAGACACCACTAGGATAATCTATCAAGATGCTAGCTTATTCGAGAAAGCTAATTAAACTCCCACTCCGGTAATTCGAGAAACCGAAAGAACTCTTTAATTTATTGATCTTTTATTTGATAATCATAATGAAAGCTAGAGGTCCCTTTATATATAGGAAGAACCTTGTACGTTAAGCAATACCAATAGGAAAATATGATAAATAATGGAAAACTACCAAAAGCAATATAAGTAAAATAGATAAAACTTTGTCCACGTTCATGTTTCTAGCCACTTTCCTTTTTATTTGATTCCACTGAATCTTTTGTTTAGCTTCGTGTCTCCATTCTTTGAAGTGTCTCAAGCATTTTTCTCTTCTTACGAATGCATTTGATTTCAAGCAAGTGGTTGGGTCTATCACCCATCAAGTGGCGGACAATAGTTCGATGGATATGCAGTTCCAAATGTAAATATTCCTCTACAACAACGCCTGCACTATGAACTCTAAATGCATTTTGAGATGCTGAAGTTCCTGATATCAGCACTGTATCACATGTACCAATCGATTGTTACCTTTTAAATTCATGAGTATATCACTTATTAAAATTCTTTCTAGTCATCTAGGTTGTCGGTTCCTTTTCTGACTCTGAGTGAGAGTAAAATCAAATTTTGTTCTTTCAATTTCATATGGAACCTGTGAAATATCAGCTTTTGTTTCATATGTAAAACAAAAAGTTAGTAAAAGAAATGTAAAGAACAATAGTAATTGAAGATAATGGTTCCACTAATCCCATCTACAATTTTTGTGTTTTGTTTTAATCAATATCTGTCAAATTGGTGTAGCATGTACATAGCTTGAAGCTTCAATCACTCATTGGCATTCGCCTTCTAGGAAAATCTTGTTAACTAAAGCAGGGCTTGGTTTACCTTTCGATATTTTCATACCTTGAACTGAGCAACACATGAATTCGAAACTGATTCACGGGTTAAAAGTTTTCAAGCAAAGGGCTGGTCGTATTTGCCGTACTTAACTAGCTAAAAAATAAGCTTTAGAGCTTGGTTTTCTCACTTCGGTACCTTTTCTTTTATCATTCCTTGGATAGTGTCACCTTTGGTCAATAGCTCAAACAATATCTGCAAAATCAAATAAACAGGAGTGATCCAAAACAAAACAAAAATGATACATTTTTAGACTGATATGTTTTTTAATCTTTCCGCTAATGGTTCCATTTTTGATTGCAGCTATCAGTTCAGCCAACTCTTGAGGAGTAAGTTGAATAACATTGGTAGAAAATTTCTCATTTTTTTACCAAGTAATATATCACTTATTAGCCAATTTGCTGCCAACTTCACTTCTTACCAATGACTTCATCGAAATACTTTCCAACCTAAGCCGTCCATTCTAACAATAATTTTACAAGTCTTGCTGCGATATAGAATTATAGATATCCTCATAACACTGATAAAAGTTTTGTTCTCACTGGTAGTTTCCTTACGAAACTCTTTGAGAAGTAGAATTTACACTGGAGTCACTTGCAAGGCAAATCACATCTTGAATGCCTAGACCCATGGTGTAACGACTCGCTTCCAGAGTATTTTTAAATTCGAAGGAAATAAATTACGAGAGGTTTACTTGTACAAGGAGCATATTTTTCTAAGTGTGGAAACACTTGTATTCATGAGGGTTGGAAGAATGACCCACATTTTGGACTAAGTGTCAGATGTTCGGTAAACACATAGAGCGATAAAAGTCTAAGCAAGGGAAGTACAGACTGCAAGTTTAACTATGGAAAGTTTGGCTGTCGGAGAATGCGGGTTCCAAGTAAGGCAAGTTTTATCAGGTGCAACTGACGAGATTATACGAAAAGAAGGTCAGGTCTACCGGAGTCATATAAGGCAATAAGCGTAGATATTCTTGGAGCCATTGATGATCAGTTTGACCAAGATAAATAAGGAAACAACACTTAATGGCCGGTAATAACCCTCACGAGCCAAAAAAATTTTGGTCGAGAAAAATTCCGCTCGACCAGTTTGGAGTTGATCTGATCAGAATTAAAATAAAATCGACCCGGTGAATTAATGTCTCGATGGGACTGTCTTGTGACCGAAAGACCTCCCCTTGATAGTTTTGATCGAGTGTTAATTATTATGGTCTAGTTATATAGAAGCTGGACGAGTTTATCCAAAAGCAAGACGAGAACCAATGAACGGAAAGCATTTGATCGAAAACTGGTCTGGAATACTTTCAGCTGCTTGTGAGTCATGTGCTGCCTGGCTGCTTGATTCCTTCCTGAACTTGACATGTGACTTGCATCTTCCTACCTGCTTGTTACATTAAAAGTCATGTGAGATGCACAAGCTGCTGGAGTTTCTTAATGAGAAGGAAATGACCTTACTTCATGGGAGGGAAAGTGTGATTCAGCTCACCGCATGTCTTATTCTGAACTGAAATTTTTGTCCTTTCTTGCTGAGTCTTCTCCTGCTGTTTCCCATGTCATTTATTACCTTGCAATCTTTCTGGTCGAGCTCATTCATCTCAGAAACAAGACAGAAAAATTCAGAGAGAAAGAGAGAAAGCAAGAGAGAAAAATCTGTGAGGAAAAATTCATGAAAAAAATCATAGAAAATTCAGAGAAGAGAAATGAGCTTAGATGACCCTTTCTCACCCTTTTCTAAATTTAACCAGTGAGTTTTGGTGTTTTTAAGAGGTGAAGTTTTGGCATCCTGAAGTTGAGAATCACCATGTTCTTCAGCCTTTGATTTTTATCGCTAAGATGTGCGTGGATCAGTTTTCTTTGAACAGTTCTGTTGGTTTAGCTACACTTGAGATTTTTTCTGATTGAATCCGACCTTGGCTTTATACGGTACTGATCAGGTTAGGCGTGGCTTCAACTATAAGTGGTGTACCAGTTAAATTCAGAAGGCTGTTGATTTGAATCGGTAAGAGTTTATGTGTTTGATGAGATCAGTTTTGTTAAGCTTCAGTCCCATGTTTCAGTTCTGTTTGTTGAGAACCAAGTGTTGTGTATTGATTAGCCTGTCAGGGTCAGTTAAATAAGTTCATATATGATTCAGTCTTTGTTGGTTCATGATTGAATCTGTCTCATTGAACCAGTAGCTGAACTTATGTGAAATGTCTAAATTAAACCAAACTGATGTAATCTTGTCATGAACTAATGTTATCTGAACCGGGCTGACTAAGGTCTGAACTTGTCAAGTACTTATATACTCTACCAGAACCAAGCTGAGATGTTGTGATTAGAAACGGTGTTACCTGAACTTCATCTGAGCTGAACTTGTTTTGTTCTGAATCATCTTAGCTGAACCGATTTATGATTCAACTGATATGATTTTTAGCTAAGCTTAACCGGTCAGATCATGGTGTGAACTAAGTTTTCATGAATCAAATTATCTGATCTGAGTTGAGTTTCTTCTTGAACTGGACTGATTAACCTTTGTTCCAATCGTTATGTTATTGGTTCAGATGGTCGAGGTCAGTGGTAGGACCAGCCAAAACATGTCTTGTCCTCATTCTACTTTGGGAATGATCAGCAATTGGAGAACGTTTAGATTGAGCTCGAGTCTAGTCTTCCTTAGCCAATTTCATGGATTCAAAGGTGAGTCTAGATAGATGACTGATGAGTTATGAATTAGTGTTGCTTGAGTAAAATAAATGATTATGGTTGATAGATAAGTAAGTCTCTTGAACTATATTAAACTGTGAAGTGTTTACTTATTATAAAAACTTAAGAAATATTATGAATTATTATTTGAGGTTTATCCCGAGCTTTAGTACTTGTTCTCAAGTACTAATATATAATTATATAATTATGAATCATGTGAAGTCTTATTGTATACTCACTCTCCCAAAAGTTCCCGCACTACCGTGAATTGGTCTTGCGATATGGAACAAGGTCACAAAGACACGATGATGGGGTCGCACCCTGGAGACCGTGTAACTGCATCAGAGTTAGATGTTTGATCTTCGAATATCTGATTGAGATGATGGTTATATTTATTTTTCCCGCTAGGCTTGGTTAGACTTGGTGGTTTTTCGGGTTTAGTATATATATATATATATATATATTATACGTATGAGTGAATGGCGGGTGTTGTGGAGGTATCGATGGAATGATAGGCCTTATATATAATAATAATTATGGAATATATTTCCATTGCATTCAAATGGTGTCGACTGCTCGGGATATTATTAATATGTGTTGGGGGTGCGGGATTAGACTCACTGAGTAAACTAGTTAGTCATGACTCATTTGTGATGCATGTAACCAGTAGGCGGGAGACCTTTACTCTAGGACGGGAAGGAACAGCATTAGCCAGCGGTAGTTTTATTATCCTTGCAAAGTAGTTTTGATATATCTTATGTATAAAGTTTGTTGACCAAAAACCTCGAGGTTAATCCTTAACATTTTGTAAGATGCTTTTGAAAGAATATTATATAATGTATTAAAGAATGTTTCTTTAAGTACGAGTTCCATATAATATTAGTCCCTGTCCGGACGAACTAACTATTGAGTATTACTCAGTCGGGTTGAAAAGACTTGGGTTGTACCTTATAGGATATGTGTACTTAGGCGATTAGCCTAAGGTACCTGGATCTATTCTGGGAACTTCCGGTTAATCATTTATGTACACATTGTGGCCTCTCGGTTTGGTTTAAGTTACTAGTGATTGGTTGTGCATGTTCTTGTTTGATTGTTGCACGGCCGGTCGAGTCAACTTGTACTTAGACCATATTGGGGGTGTCACAGCCGGCTTGGTGAGCAAGTCCTCAAATAAGTATAAAAGGAGACCTTCAGCCTTCATTTCTCACTCAACTTATAAACAAGAAATAGAGAGAAGCCAGAGCATGAACGAAGTTCTAGAGAGAAGATTTCGAGAAGAAGGATCGAACAAGGAGAAGCCAAGGAGTTCTTCGCCAGGAAACGCATGAAGGTTCAGAGTCTTCGATCTTTTAAGATCAACCGAGGTGAGGGCGTGATTCATGGCAACTTAATATTTAGTATTATTATCATAGTTGGATTTTTAGGATGAAGATTATGCGTTAGAGGAATTGTTTATGGGAAGTTCGTTCTTCATTATTCGAGATTGTTCTCAAGGATCGAAGAATGTTCATACATTCATAGGATATTTGCATGATAGATTGCGTGAAATGATGTTATGTTTAATTGAGATGTTTACGTGAAATACTTAGATTTGATCCGACAAGAATTGGAATGTTAGGTTGAAAATGTTATAGAAACGGATTGAGAATTGAATTAATTAAGGAAAGTACGAGATTAAAAGAACGTGATTAAGCTAAGGAAGAAAAATATGTTTTGGCTTCGGGCCGTAAAGATGTTATGATCATGTTTTGGCTTCGGGCCGTGTATGTTGGCTTCGGCCGTTATGGACCTTTGGGTCGCAGGTTGGCTACGGCCGTAATGGACCTTCGGGTCGCAGGTTGGCTTCGGCCGCAGGTTGGCTACGGCTGTAATGGACCTTCGGGTCGCAGGTTGGCTTCGGGCGCAGGTTGGCTACGGTCGTAATGGACCGACGGGTTGCAGGTTTGGCTTCGGCCGTAGGTTTGGCTACGGCTGCAGGTTTAGCTTCGGCCACAGGTTTGGCTACGGCTGCAGGTTTGGCTTCGGCCACAGGTTTGGCTTCGGCCGCAGGTTTGGCTACGGCCGCAGGTTTGGCTTCGGCCGTAGGTTTGGCTTCGGCCGCAGGTTTGGCTACGACCGTAGGTTCAACTATGGCCGCAGGTTGATGGACCTTCGGGTCAGAATGTTAGGAAATGCTAAAGTAAATGAATGATAGAACCGGATGTTAGGTTGTTAGTTTCTGAATGCATGAAAAAGAATAAGTAATAGGAAAGAAAATTGGCTAAGTAAGAAATGATAAAAACGAATTGCTAGGTTGATAGATTGGAAATAGCTAGGTTGTTAGAACGGAATATGGAATTTGATTGCTTGATTATTGAGTTGCATGTGGGCGGTTTTGAGCGTCCTCACAGAGTAATTTTGTATACTCATGCCTCCTTTTGCGGATGCAGGTAAGGTTGATTGTGTGGACCGGAGCGCGGGACGATGAAGACCATCGGGGCAGGGTATTTTGAACATGGGTAATGTTTGAGAAGTTTTATAAAGATCTTTACTTAGAATTTTCAACGTGTTTTTCAAATATTTTCGGGTTGGGGTGTTTCAATTTGGTATCAGAGCGGGGTAGGCCAGTCAGTTCTGTCCTGACTGGCCGCTTTTTGAAAATTCGATTTGTGGGTAAGGGTAGAAAGAAATCGATGGTCTATGTCTCGCGCGAAGGATGTGTGGTATGATGTTTCGAGGGTATATCTTATTATGTGTTTATGATTGGATTGCTTAATAAATGGTTAAGCAAAATTGTATTCGATAGTTGCAGAAAGTTAGTGCAAACTAACTTACGTCTTGTTAAAGATTAAAAAACTGTCGTCGATCTGGTTTGACATAAAGTAGGCAATAAGGGTATCAGGTTTGTTCGGTCAGCATGAGTAAATTTTCTTAATGTCGTGTGCGATGGATCAATATATGTCAGCTTTAGTGAAGGAGCGGATACGATGGTAGGAAGTACGAAGCAATAGGCGATATGGATTTTTGGTTGACTAACTGGAAAGCTAGGATTGTGAGAGTTGCTAAGTTAATTCCTGCGAATGAAAGAAGTTAATGTCTCATGGAATTATGAAGTGTTGGATGTTCGTGGGTGGTGTAGCACACTTTCTGGAAGCTTAATGGGTCGATGAAAGTGCAACAAGAACGCGCATATGGTTAGTAGAACGTGGCACTAGGGGTTCACAAGGTGGACTTAAGGATGGAGTTAATCCGCTTGTTAGTGGTGTGGTGGTGAATGCCAAGCTTAGTCAAGTTTCGCATTCCTTGTGTGGCAGAAAATCGCCCAACATTGGTCACATAAGAACGAGATCAGATTTGGTCGTGCAGCATAAATGGTGATTTTCAAGTCGCATGTCATTTATCAAGATGTTTCAAAGCTGCTGGAAAGTGTGGACATGTTAGGTAAATGGTACATAGGAATCCTTAGAATAGACTTATTGCGCATTACCGAGCTAATGTGGATTGCAAAAGATGGCAAGTTAGATTGAATGGGAAAAGAAAAGATGGTATTTCAAGGAATGGGGAAATAGTTTGAGATTTCAGTAGCACTAGAAATAAGAACGAAATAGATGGTTAAGAACGGTGCAAAGTAATCTGAGGACCATTGCAGATTCGAGAGATGAGCAAGGAGAGGTGTTGATCAAAAATTCAATACGATAGAGTGACTACGAAAGCAAAACATTTTTATGAAAGTTAAGCAAGTGCAGTTTTAGAACATGAGCATTGGGTTCTTAGGATACTTGGTGCCCAAAGGAAGAGTGGTGCGAATCGAAGAAAGATCACGACAACTGCAATTTCCGTGGACAAAAGATCCAATAAAGATCAGAAACTCCGTTCGGATTAGTGGGTAAGAATTGACAACTTGTAAAAGGTGTCTCAAGTGGTTGATTTAGTGAATGGGTTGACGGAAAAAGATGTTGAGTATGGTGAGCGAGACAATGCAAGGGAAGTTATGTGGTTCTGAAAGTGCGGCGGATGGGTTTGACAGTGATATTACCATCCATGTAAAAATGCTTATGCCTTGACTCATAAAAGATCTGACTTTGGTGTTTCAAGTTTTAAGAGAATTTGATAGCACATATCTGATTTGACGGTTGAGGATTCAGAAGGGTTGAATGAGCGGTAGAGAATGATGCGAGTAAATGTCGTGACATATGAGATGAGTTCACAAAGTGTGCAAGCATTTATCAAGTTCAGTTACGGGCTCTGATCTGAGTAGCGCATGGAAGCGTGGTGAAGTACAAGAAGACAAGGATAAGACCGCAATTTCAGCCGGGGATGAACCAAGACAAAGAAGATGAATGGAGATAGTCATGGACTATGACTTGGAGATAACCACCACTCGAAGAAGGTTAATATAGTGGCAGATGCGATTAGTCACATGAAGGCAAGTGTTTTAGTAAAGAAAGAAGCGAAACAACTGATTATAATGGTTGAAATTCTCCGAGTAAAGCAATATTATTTGAAGCAGTTTCTATGGGTGGATGAAAGTCTGATATAACAACTGATGAAACCAGATCATTAGACACCAAGTGGGTTGCTGCAAGTTACCAATGTTCGAGTGGAAGGGGACTTTAATCACAATGGATTTTTGTGAACGAACTATCCATGAATAACAATTTTTTAGGGATCACTATGGATTATAGTGGTCTACTTAAGTAAATATGCACATTTCAGTTCAAGAGAGGATGTGGTGGATAAGTGTGGTTAGTTGGGAAAAAACAAGATGGTGAGACTTCATTAAGTTTTGTTAGCACCATGTCAGACCGGATGAAACTTTATGTTTGGATTTTGGATGGCATTTCCAAAAAGCATTTAGCATAGAATGAACTTGTCATAAATTGGAGAATACATGGCATCATTTTTATTTGTAACATTCTTAAAATTCAAGCTGGGAGAGAATTTGTTTTTGGAATCAGCAACATGTGAAATCAAAGTGGGGAAAAAAATCTACTTATAAAAGTGACGAAAGAAATGTGAGATTGTGGAAACCCAAGATCAGTCTTAGAAAATGGTAAGTTACTTGCAAGAAAAGTATGAGCCATGCTCCAGAGTCGCTAGATGTTCATCAGTTGGTTGAGGCTAAATTCAAGGAAGAATATCGTTTAAGTGGGGGAGAGTTGTAACGACTCGCTTCCAGAGTATTTTTAAATTCGAAGGAAATAAATTGCGAGAGGTTTACTTGTACAAGGAGCATATTTTTCTAAGTGTGGAAACACTTGTATTCATGAGGGTTAGAAGAATGAGCCACATTTTGGACTAAGTTTCGGATGTTCGGTAAACACATAGAGCGATAAAAGTCTAAGCAAGGGAAGTACAGACTGCAAGTTTAACTATGGAAAGTTTGGCTGTCGGAGAATGCGGGTTCTAAGTAAGGCAAGTTTTATCAGGTGCAACTGACGAGATTATACGAAAAGAAGGTCAGGTCTACGGGAGTCATATAAGGCAATAAGCGTAGATATTCTTGGAGCCATTGATGATAAGTTTGACCAAGCTAAATAAGGAAACAACACTTATTGGCCGGCTTGGTGAGCAAGTCCTGAAATAAATATAAAAAGAGACCTTAGACCTTCAGCCTTCATTTCTCACTCAATTTATAAACAAGAAATAAAGAGAAACTAGAGCAGGAACGAAGTTCTAGAGAGAAGGTTTTGGAGAAGAAGGATCAAACAAGGAGGAGCCGAGGAGTTCTTCGCCAGAAAACGCATGAAGGTTTAGAGTCTTCGATCTTTTAAGATCAACCGAGGTGAGGACGTGATTCGTGGCAACTTAATATTTAGTATTATTATCATAGTTGGATTTTTAGGATGAAGATTATGCGTTAGAGGAATTGTTTATGGAAAGTTTGTTGTTCGTTCTTCGAGATTGTTCTCAAGGATCGAAGAAAAAATAAGAAGATTTATCACTCCACCAGATCTAAGGACAAGAAAAAGATTTATCGACCATGGAGACTAAGAAATGAGAGAATTGTCTTATTTTTCATTAAACCACGACATTACATATACATGAGAGTGTACAAGGGTTTTCCAGAGACAAGGAAAGGAAATATGTGGTCTTGGTTGAGAGGGGAGTGTCCATTTTTGAATTTCAGCCAAGAGGAACCACAAGAAGGGCATCAAGTATCTTTGCCTAGGTGCTGATCCCTTTCCAGCTGTGCCAGCCTGTCCAAGACTCCTTCTTCCTTTCTCTTCAGTGGATAGACCAAGGTAAAAGGTAAAGAGAAGCAGCTGGGTAACCTTTTTCTCACTTGGTCGACCCAACCCTTCTCCTTTCATCTTCTTCCTCTTATTCTGAATAACGTCCTAAACTTAACAATAATGATAAAAATTAAAGATATCATGTCATATGATTGTAGGATTTGGATGTTGAAACTATAATTCTAATAGTTCAGCAAAAATATACTATATGATAGCCTTACTAAAAGATAACTTTTAGCACATAGCTAGTGACAAACATTAGATGGTTTAAGCATTTTCAACTCCATTTTATTTCTATTCTAAAAATAGAATTAAGTATTTTTCTCCAATATAAGATTACTCTAAAACAAATTACAATGCATTTATTATTTTATTTTCTTTCTAAAATGGAATAAACATGGAATAAAACTTATATAAAATTGTTAAATTTTCAAATAAAAAAAACATTGGAAATGTTCTAAATCCATGTAACTGTATATAATTAAATATGTAGGTAGATATATCAAAAATTTTTGAGTGTATCATATTAGGGGTGTCAAAATGACTTAGAATTCATGAGATGGCTTAGCTCAGCTCAGCTCAATTTTTCACGAGCACGATCTCTATTTTTAGACTCATTTAATAAATGAGTTTATTGATCGAGCTTAAATTAGATCACGAGTTATATGAACGAGTTATAATGAACACGAGTCACCTCATGAGCTTAATCATTTTTATACTTACAATTACACACATACACATATATATATATATATATATATATATATATATATATATTATTTTCTGGATAATTTCAATTTTTCTTATGTGAAAAAAAATAATTTCTATATTAATCGTATTTATCTTTTATAATTAAAATGTACAACCAAATCTTCTTAAAAGATAATTTTTTTATATTAAACATATTTATCTTTTTAAAATTAAAATTTAAAACATACATAAATAATATAGATTTATTTTTTTAAATATCTATAACTTTTTAAAATAAAGAAAATAGAAATTATTTTTTTTAAAAATAAATATTATTTAAAAAAAAAAATAGAAATTATATAACTCTTCTATATAAACTCACGTTACCCTAACATGTTTCTCACAAAATTTTTGATCCCAAATTTATAAATGTTTTATTTTATTTTTATGATTTGAACATATAAAGACTTTGAAGATGAAATGTCTCAAGACACTCACGAGGAATATGGATTTTGGATCATTGGTTTATATTAATATACTTTTTAAGTGGCGGTTTTATTTAATATTTAATATTAATTTTTTGGATTTTTAATAATTAAATTTCGAATAATTATAGAAGTTATTTAAATATTTTTTATAATTTTTTTAATATTAATTCGTGAGTTATCTCATTTAACTCATGATGTTATGATCTGAGTTCGAGTTTACACATTAAAGCTCATATTATAAGTGAGTTGAGCTGAGCTAACTCACGAAAGATCCGAGCTCATTGTGAGCTGAGTTGAGTTGAGCGAGCTAGCTTATTGTATTGTGATGTAAGTTTGTATTTTACTGTTTGAGAGGTATAGGGTTTCCAGGAACTTACATCTTAGGCATGGGCATTTTACTCGAATCTGAGAACCCGACCCGAAACGGATCAAAAAAATCCGATTTTTATTTTATCTTATTGGTCTTGTTGTAGAAGACCCTCGGGTCTTGGATCCGACCTGACTTGAACTCAAGATTCGATGGGATACTACTCAAAATCTCTAGTACATATTAAGTATATATATATATATATATATATATATATGTTTTAGGATATTTTGGGTATTATGTATATTTAAAATTTTCCATAATTGGATTTTTGGGGTATATTTTTGGGTTTCAGGTAAAATTTAAAGTTTTCAAAAATATAATTCGGATAATCGGATAAAATTTGGGTGTTTTCATATCTTTAAATTAGATTTGAATAAAATTTTAGATTTTTTTAGTTTTAAATATTTTCAAGTATTTTTTGTGGTTTAGGTTTCTTTTGTGCATAGGCCTATTAGATATGGTGGATTACGGCTTGCATCTATACACTAATTTTTTTTTATGAAGACTGTATTTGAGCACCAAAGCCCCGGAAAATTTAACCGGTTTATTCCAATCATGGCCCGATTTAATTGCAATTTCAACAACTTAAGAAAAGAAAACATTTCCCCACAATAGCCACCAGAAGAAGAAGAAGAAAGCTAGAAAAGTACCTAAAAACCTCACCTAAAGAAAAACAAGAAACTACTTATAATCTTCATGACCCTTAGACAAAAGATTGTGAGATTTGTCCAAAGTTAGCTCGTCAAAAGTTATGTGACTAACATTTTCTCAAACTTTTTATTTGTCGTCTACAAACTCACACGTTCTCAGATTTGAACTCTGTTATGATACAAGAGTAACATTAGTACAAGCCACTAGACTTTATAATAACATATAAGCCTCTGTCTACATATTCCCTACTTTTAGACCATCTAGTAGAAGTATAAGTATCTTGAACCTCAAATCAAATCAAAGGGAATGCAATGATACAATAAACTCGGTGGTAATGAATGTATTAAGTCAATGATCGTCAACATAATGGTGTGATGTAGTAAATAAACCAATGTAGGTCTCTGAAGAACCATGTTCATCCCCAAACCAGTTACCCACCAAAAGCATTTTCACTAGCTATCTCAAATATCTACAAGCAACTTATCTTCCCACCAGATTGATTGAAACAATCACATTAACTTGACGGATTGTAATCTAAATCTGCAGCTCAACTGTATCTCTCTGCTCATCAAAACCAAACCACGAAAGAAGACAAACAAAGGGACCACACACAAACAAAGAGAGAGTAAACTTCACCCAGGGACATGATGAGTATCAACAAAAGACTTGAGCTTTTAGACAAAAGAGAGTGAACTTCATCCAATATGTATTGATTCCTCAACCAATGGCAAGAAGAGATATACATTCAGAAACTACTATCATATCATCTTATTGGACAAGAGAGTGAAACATATATATATATATATATATATATATAAAGACACGATCTTTTCAAGAAGAAGAAACAAAAGAGAAACTTGAGTCATACGTGTCTTTCATGGACTCCTTGCAGTCAAAGCCACAGCCACACTGAGGAGAGTCCAAGAACTCCTTGATCCCGAAATTCGCAGATGTAATCCCAACGGAAAACTCCAACTCGTCGCCGTTCCTGATGACCTCGACGATGTTGAGCCACAAGAACAAAACTTTCACCTTGATACCACTCAGTTTCGTTAGCTTGTTCTCGGAGATGTAACCACTGATTGTCGATTTGTAGTTCAGCTGGTAAGAACCCACGAGCGAGAAGCTGCAGGAGTCTTTGAAATACGCGTGGAATTTGCCTGTCGATGTGTCTAAATCGTAAGCCACGACTCCTTTTGGGAGGATTCCGACAGGGAAGTTGTAGCTTTGGAGGAGAGAATAAGCCGTCGGCGTATCTGCAACGGCGAGTGGTGACGGCAAGTGGTAGAGGAAGAGACAAGCAGCGATTAGAATCGGGAGACGAGACATTATTGTTTGATTTCTCTCCGTCGAGACTGGCTCGGTCGTTCTCTTCTGTAAGAAAGAATACGCTGTCGTTTTGAAGATGACAACTGGACAAGCTGACAGGCTGTTAGGTTCTTAATGATGAGACTAATTAGTTTTGGAAAGGTATATATGCACTGGATTAAGTTTTAATAGTTTGCAATATGACGTTTTGAGAACAAAATGACAAAACTTTGCACATGAATTAATCAAATTATAAATTACAGACATTTTAAGAGTAATCATAAGTTATTAACTACTTTACTAGTTATTAGGCCTAGGCGTTTTGACTGAACACAATATTCGAAACCAAACTTTAACTTAAAAATCCGACTTCATAATACTCGAATGGATTTTGTAAGATAATGTTTTGGATTATAAATCTAAACTAGATTTTTATCTCCACACTATGTGCGGCTATTTGTTTTAATTTTTAAAATGATACCATATATATATATATATATATATATATATATATATTGTACATAAATATTGTCATATTAGCATTGAATTGTTATTCGTATTGAATATTATTTATTTTTATTATATACTAATTATATACATTATTGAATGTTGTTTTGTATCTTCGGACTAACACATATAAAATTACTAGTCAATAAGTAAGTAAATTATTGAATTTTTATTTATTTTGTGTCAATTTTATATTATTCATGTTATATTAATATTTTTGAAAATAGTAATCATATATAATACAAACAGACTACTTATTTTTAGATAAAATTTGATATGTTTTAATATTTACGAAATGGTAAAAATAATTTTATACTTATTTATATCATATTATTTGTATTGATTTGAAAAAATAAACATTAAAACCCTCAACTTTCAAACTAAAACCAAAAGAACTTATAACTCGTGTTTGAATCAAAAAAATCTCCAACTTTTAAATATTGGTCATTTTAACTCATATATTTTATTGACTTAGCCATTTAAAAAACCTGAAAAGTCAACTATTAAACTCAAGTAATGGTTGTTATACTCAATACAAAAGTGTTTTTTTTTTTAAAAATCATCTTGTTTAAATAAATCTCAAATATTTTTTTTTCCAAATCGATTTCAGAGGTAATCTGTGATAAAAACAATATCCTCTTGCCTCTGAAATTGATTTGGCGAAGATGATATTGAATGGGTGATTAGGTTTTTGAGAGAAAAAGATGAAATCGATTTGGGATTTTTCTTAAACTCAATGATTTTTAAAACATTTTCGTATTAGGTATAACGATTGACTAAATTTAACGATTGACTATTCAAATTTCTTAAATGGCTAAATCAACAAAATATGATAGTTAAAACGATCAACGTTTTAAATTGAAGCATTTTTTTGGCTTAAACACCAATTATAGGCTTTTTGGCTTTAATTTGAAAATTCTAGGTTTTAATAGTTGTTTTTTTTTCCGATTTATATATATACAATCAATAATAGATAAAATTAATGAGTTGTTTACTTTAAAAAGATTTCGTTAAGATATATTGTATTTGAAACAATCATTAACGTTGACCATAAATAAAATTATTTGATTGTATTTTTAAAAAATATTTTGTAAAAATAATTAATACTAAAAATTAAGCTTAGTTAGTTTTCAATGGTATTAAATGTAATTAAAGGTTATTTTAAGGGTTAGTTCATATTGAAACTTTAACTTTAATAAGATAGATCTGATCCAAACTCGCCTACTTGAAAACATAAAATCTCTTCTTTTTTTTTATAATTGTGAATTTATCAAATCTCAAAATCCCAAAAAACACATCTGGATATCTAAATTAGTTGTTTACAGTAATATTCTAATCCAAAATAAGTAATTTCATATTTATTTTTGATATGATTTTAATATATATAAATCCAAAGTATTATTAACTGAATTCAAATCAAGTTTTGAATATGTAATAATATGTTATTTGAAAATCATGTTTATTGATATTGTAGTTCTTTGGTTATTCTATTCTTGTATCTTAATTCTTGACGTTGCGTGTTCAGAATTAATAAAGTTCTAACTTTGGTTAAAAAAAAGGTAAGAAAGTTTGACTCGAAATACATATAATTCAAATAAGACCCACGGAACTAAAACCCGAAACCCGAACGGCTTCATTCAGTGGCTATGGTTCGCGTCTAACTATGTTCTCTAAGAGCTGAAGAGCTGAAGAGCTGAAGACGAACTGTTCGCAGTATCAATGTCCGAAGACCATGCATAGATGAACGGCGGAGATTCACGACTCACGTGTTCAGATGAATCATCAACAATGAAATCATACAGTTTTGTGTTTTACTTTTGCATATAACTCAGATACCAACGAATCATAAACAATGAAATCATATAATCAACAAACAAAACAAAAGAGAGGAACAATCATACTTACGACTTCGTGTGTTTTGTGCTCAAAACCATCATCAGCTCACATCCTTCAATCTCTTTATCAACGCGTCTAACGATTTGTTCTTGGGGTTTTGCCTTGACCCTCTTGTTCCAAATGTCCCGAAGATACTATCTGATGGATCTCTGAGTTTCTCAGACACCGCCGCAACTTTCCTGTAATCCAAAGCGTTGTAGCTTCTTTCTCTGATCACAGGGTTCACGAAATTCTCAGGGTGGCTGCTCAGAAGCAAGTTTATCATCTGTCTTATCTCCACAAACGCTATCTTCATCTCTTTGGCTTCTTTGTCCGTGAGCAATGGCTTTAGTTGTTCTGTAAAAGATTCCAGCAACTGAATATCCACATCAACTCCTTTGATTGCAGCCATGCTCAGTCTTTTCACTAGATCCCCGCACAGCGTTCCAACGATTCTCTCAGAGATGTGGGCAAGGACATCTCGCAAAACCCTTTTCAGGACTTTAGCAGGTAATATCTGTTGGGCTGTCGAGACCAAAGTTTCTAAGTAGATTAGTACTTCGTTCATGTACTCGTTCCCGCCTTGTGGAACATCGTCGCTTGTCCAGATCACATTCTCTATCAATGTCATGAACCCGTCTATCTTATTCTTAAGCAATCCCGAGAGTGTATCTTCTGCAGCGTTTTGGGACTTGGTTAATGGGAAATGTCTCCTTCCTCTCTCCGCCATCCTCAACGGAACTCCTGAGAGCTGTGCAGCGTGACGGAAGAAGAAGTCGCAAGCACGCTCAAACACAGCCATGTTTGCTGCGACCTGCATTGCCTGAGAAACTCCATGAACCGATGTGTTGATCAGCTTCAACAGAGCCTCGTCGAGAACTTCCCCTAGAAGTCTATCCAGATACTTCTTAACGACGTCATAGAAATCAAGCTGACCTCCATGAGACATAAAACTAACCGAATCCTCAATAAAAGACCGCACAATCCGGCAACAATCCGGAACAGTGGTTGAAAACGGAGCAATGTAAGGGAAGGCGGGCGCAATATCCGATGTCTGTAACTGAAAAGAGAGCACATTCATAGAATATTCATACTCTTTCTTCATCAACATCTGCTCAAACTTATCTGCAGACAAAGCTTCTATCATCTGCTTACGACAATCAGACAACAACAGCTCGTGATACTTGTCCCTATGCTTGCTCAACACTTCGAGAAGAGCATCAACAGTGTATCCATATCTACGTAGACTCACCCCTAACAAGCTCACATAATCCTTAATCAACAAGAGATGATTAGCCGTCTGCATCCTAGAGAACTGATCCTCCAACACAGCACACATATTACCAACAGCAAGATCCCACAAAAACTCAACTTCCTGCTTCGAAATCAACCCTCCTCCTGTCCTCAAAACCCTATCTTCCACTATGAAAAACCCAGCAATTTGCGCGAAAAACGTCTGATGAGACTCGAGGAAGGGAGTCATGGAAGATACCTGAGAGTCAGACTTAAGCTGAAGCTCCCTGTTATCAAAGTAGTAACGCTTGAAACCATCTTCAAGAGAGAGTGTCTGATGAATGTGGTAAGCTCTATAGAGCGGAGTCAAATCAAAGGCATCACTGCCTTCAAGGCCAGACTCATACTCAGCATCATCTTCTTCTTCCTTTAGCGCGTAGACACAGTCACGGAGACTGAGTCTGCTCTGCTCCTCTGCTTCCTTCTGCTTCATCCTAAGCTCCTCCTCTCGTTGCCGAGCAGCTGAAGCTTCACCAATAGCTAACTGACCTAGATTCCGACTCACCACACGGATCTCCACCAGCCAATCTCCTAACTCCTTACTCACCTTCCTCTCCACATAACCTCGAATCTCAGGAATCCTCTTCTCCAGCATCCGCTTCAGAGTCGACGACGGAGTCTTCTCCAGGAACTCGCTCTCAATCGAGTCCACACACTTCAACGCCATGTAGAAACTCCCGCTCTGAAGATGCTGATTAGCTCGAGAGACAAGCTCCATCACACGAACGCAGTGCGTCACGGCTCCAATCGCCAGATCGACGTTCTTCGACACGGTCTGCGCCTCCACGAGCGAATCGAGAGACGAGAGAAGCGGCGCCGCGATAGATTGAAGCTTAGAATTCGAATCGGAGAGGGCGGATTTGAGAGATTCGACATCTGATAGAAGAGACTTGAGATCGTCTACGGCGCTGATGAAGTCTTGGTAGTGAGCTTTGCAGACTTCCTCGATCTCTGATTCTTTGGATCTTGCGAAGAGCTTGAGATGGTGGAGGAGAGTCTCTGGTTTCCCCGTCGCGAACGTTTTCCGAACAAACGGTCCTAAATCCTCGCCGTTACAGATCGCGGAGGATATAAGGAGTTCGTCGAGCTTCTCCGCCGAGTCGGCTCCGGCGGTTGTGTGACCCGGTTTGCGCCGTGGTTTCGGTGACTGCATTATTGCGTACAGCGAAGAAGGAGAGGGAGGAGTTTTGGATTTGGACAACGAATTGATTTGGTGTGTGTGAGATGTGGTTTGACTAAAATCGCATCGCTGTAGAAGCGGCGCGACTGAAGAAGATGAGGGTGTTTTCGTCTTTTCGATTCGGGAGTGGTTTCTTCTCTGACTTTCGGGTGAATATTTGTCCAAGATTTATACGCGTCTTTAAGTGCGTGACATCACGCGGTCAATATTGTAAACTATGGTTATTAATATATATGGTTAACAAACTATTTCCACACCAATAATATATTTTTAATGGAAAAATCACACCAATAATATCATATAAAGTAATTGCACATCATCTTTAATCATTTTTTTTTAAATTGCACATATCATAATTATCTAAACTTTTAATTTTCAGTCAGAAAGATCGAAACCTGAAATCACATAAACAAAAATTTGGTTTGATTTTAATAGTTTAGAATCTAAACTCATACCAAAATCAAATTTAAAATCTCATCCAAATACAAATTCGAATCAACCTTTTAAGAAAGCTTAAAAAATCTTCAAAATCGATTTATATTCCCAACAACTTTATATCAAAAAATCCAAAGCCATATCATCCATTTCTCTTTCCTACGCACCAGAAAGTATGAGTAATGATTCTCGAGTTTCAATTTCAGAAAAGTCTCCTAACAAATTCTTCTGTTGACCTTGGCTTCTTAAGAAACGATGAATGGTTTTTGTTTTTCGGAGATTATCATGAAGTTGAAGCTCCATACTCAATACTCACACTCTCTAGTGTGTGGAAAAGACTTGAGATGGCTTTGGATTTTACGATTTAGGGTTCGTTGGATTATGAAATCGATTTGAGGATTTAATTTCAAGCTTTAGTAAGAGGTTGGGGTCGGGGTTGAGTTAGATCTGAGGTTGGGTCGGATTTTGGTTATCATATCAGTTGAGTTATAAACTATTAAAACAAGTTAAACTTTCGTCTGTGTGGTTTTGAGTTTTGATCTTTCCGATTGGAGGGTTATAAGTTTGGATATTTATGATGTGGGCAAATAGGACAAAGATGAAAGGTGGTATGCAATTGTTACTATATGATACTACTAGTGTGAAGATAAATTGTTAGCTTTCATAAATGATAAAAAGAAAAAAAAATTCTTTCATACACGTGTGTATAGATGTCCTACCATATTTATGTTATACTTGAAGAAATATTTGCATGTTAGATATTTGAGAATTATTCGACAAGTTGAAACACCGTTAATGAATCTCAAAATCCATTACAGAAATAAGATTTAGGTTTTGATTACGTGTATAAAAAGAAATGTATAAAAATGTATATTGATGATTTCGTATAAATAAATGTATATGATTGATGATACGAATAGAAAATTAGTATGAATACAGCGGGTATTTAAGAATAAAGATGTATGTAGGTATTGAAAATATAGTATTGCTCTAGAAAAATCTGGGTCCCCTTCTTGTTGTTGTGCTTGGTCTTTGTTTTATAGGTCTTCAAGGGTGACCAGTAAAGGTCACATTATTACCAACAAGTATCAGGTACCTTTATGGTCGTATTTAATGCTTTGATCTTCATTACACCGTAGTTTGAATATGCTGGCTTGGAATGGGCCATCTCTTAAGTTTGGTATGGCCTTGGATCTTCGTAGGCCCATTGTCTCCTTGCGGACTTTAAGGTATTGGACCAGATTATCGAACAGTATAAAGCAGAGTGAAATTCACCGCCAATAATAGTCCATGAAATCCGTCGTGTCTGGGTCATTAGACAAGTAAGGTATTGGTTTCAAGTTGAGTATCGTATTTAAGACCAGTGGTTTTATGAGTTTCGAGATTCCGGTTTTGGTATAAATCAAGATAACTGATTTTACCTCCTTGAAAGCGAATCATTTGTGGCATGACAATCATTTCCTTTTGAGCTTGTTGAGCAACCGATTGCCACAAGGTGATCGAGTCTTGCTTGTTATCCATAAACTCATAGTTCGCTATCTCTGACTGCAAATTAGCTATTTTACGTCGAGTAGCTAAGCTTCGTTGATGGATCATATATTTATTACCAATTTCGATCAGTTTTGGTTGGGCCTTCTCTGGACTGAATTTATGTTATAAATCATATTTTAACACCGATGTTGTCAATGGAAGAGCTAAATAGAACACAGAGAGGGCTGGCGACCGACATCGGAAAAAAAAAGCCACCAGCCCAAAAGAAAAAAATCAACAAATAATAAATACTAGAAAAACAAGAAAAAAGGAAGAAAATAAAGAGAAGGAAAAAAGTTTCCGAACTACACGAAGTTTACTGTAATATGGTAGAAACCATCCCATGTAGCAAAATATGTCAAAAACTACACCATGTTTATGTTAATTCATGCCACATGTACAAACTTAAAATTAATATGGTGCTAACATCACAATCGGGTTTAATTGATTATAATCAAAATTAATGGGGTCAAATTATGATTTTTAAACTTAAACCCTCAATAAGAAAACCCGACCCGAGCTAAACTACAGATCCGATTGTTCGACTTAATGAGTATCTTCCCCAATTCGAAAATTCTAGGGTTCATATCCCCGATTTGATACACACACACACACACATACAGAGAGAGAGAGAGAGAGAGAGAGAGAGAGAGAGAGATGTAATTGGGAGGAGGATCTAACCATAAGCGAAGGGGAAAGGCTATTCAAGGCGACTTGCTTTGCTTTTGTGGACTGTCAACCAAGATATCGCAAGCCTGGACAGACAAAAATCCGGGTCGAAGGTTCTATGGGTGTGAACGATACAAGGTACAAGGAAGCTAGATTTTTTTTTTCTTGATTTCGAGTTCTTTAGGTTTCCTTGTTAATTTTGTCATTATTGTAGAGTGGAGGTGAATGCAAATTTTTCAATAGTTTGATGAGGAAGAGGCCGTTGGGTGGAAAAATAAGCTTTGAGTGAAGCTAGAAACGAAATTCGCAAGAAGAAAAAGACTATTGCGGAATTGAAGAAGATAATTACTAAAATTCGAAGTGATTTGGTCAAAAAAGAAGTAGAAGAAGACATCATTAACAATTTTCTTAAGCTGTGAATTACTTGTTATAATGTAATGCTTAAGACATGATTAATGTCCTTATGAACCTTTGTAATGCTGTGAACATCAACTCTTTATTCTAAACATTGTTATTGGTTTCCTTTTGTCTCTCTATGTGTGTGTATCAAATCGGGGATATGAACCCTATAATTTTTGAATTAGGGAAGATACTCATTAAGTCGAACATCGGGTCGGGTCGGGTCTGTAGTTTAGCTTCGGTCGAGTTTTGTTATTGGGGGTTTAAGTTTTAAAATCACAGTTTGAACCCATCAATTTTGATTAGAATCAATTAAACCCGATTGTGATGTTGACACCATATTAATTTTAAGTTTGTACATGTGGCATAGATTAACATAAACATGGTGTAGTTTTTGACATATTTTGCTACATGAGATGGTTTCCAACATATTACAATAAACTTCGTATAGTTGAGAAACCTTTTTCCTAAAGAGAAAAGATTCTCTCTCCTCTCCTCTCTAAAACGCCGCGTATCTTCTTGTGTTAAATTTGTGATCAAGTCTTAGACTCGTACCTATAAAGTGATCAACGTTCGAGATAAAGTTTATTACTGTATTAAGTCTACATGGTCTAGTGTGTGTATATATATATATATATATATATATATATATATATATATATATATATATATATATATATATCTTTTTTTTGTCTAAAATGTGAGTGTATTTATATTTTATCTATCCAACCCAAAAAAAAACATAAATCATAAATAGCATATATATATATATATATATATGATACCATCTCTGTAACACCTCCGGTCCGTTCTAGGCATAAATCGACCGACTAACAATCAAACAAGAACATGACCGATCGACTAACAAACACCCAATGGTCCGGGAGTGCTACGTGATGGACTAGGGACAATCCGGTCAGAGTCACAAAACTTAATCGTCAACCTAGACCAGTTCATCCACTGACACGTCCCGTTAAGTAAAGGTTAAAGGCTTTGCAACCCGTACGCGGAGTTAAGGTTCCATTAGATCGAGGCCTAAGACTTTTGAACATGTACCAAAACCTAACATTGTGTTGGTTCAGACTAAACCAATATCATCTTGGACCCGTTAATTTTTAAATTCAATTCTAATTCTTTTAAGAACATTTTAAATATTTTAAGGATCCCAAACCCGAATAAAACGCAAAGAAAACATAAATTGTTTTAAGAATCGAACCATAGTCAAATGCACTGCAAATCTACTCCGGTGGCCTATGCGCCCAATCTTCTACTACCTGATATCTGCAAAAAAGTCAACGAGAGATGGGTGAGCAACTTAAGGTCACTCATCGAGCTGGCTACCTTTAGTCCAGACAACCCAAAACAACAGTCAATCTAGCTGCATAAACAAAGCTTAAGGCTAATCCTTAAAATTTACCGACTAATGTATGCTCAACCTTAGTCAAAAATAACAACCTTGGCCATATGGCCAGCTACTCAAAAGGATACATAAGTCTAACAGTCACGACTCAATCTAAGTTAACACCGTATATCAGTGCTAACACTAGCTCGAGGGTTCCAAAACCCTCTACGACACAATAATTTAACTCGACACAATACTATAACACAACACTCTAACACACACGACACTCTAACCCGGGAAATGGTGACTTCATGTTCCTTATCTCTATCGGAAATATCCTATCTCCTTACCACAAAGGCCAGAAGAAGGAACTTTCAACCGACCGCAGCCCACAGTCCATCAGGTCACCGTGCAACAGCCCACAATACTTAGGGTCTCTGCTACATTATAGCGTCGTGTAATACTCAGCCATAAGCTATGACCTCGTTCCTTTGAGTCTTCCCGATCCAAATAATAGGGGGTTTACTTGAACCCACAGGGTACAAGGCCAAGGAAACACTAATCACCCCTAAACTTGCCTAGCATGGGCGGGTTTCGCACATGTTATCGGCATCACACACAATAAAGAACCTTATTCCAGAACCTACCCTAAAGACATAGATTCCAGAACCTAACTAGACTCTCGACTCTACAACACTAACTACTAGTACCGACGATCTAGCCTATATGTCCTAGGAGACCTAGTAATACTCAACAATCACAACACGTACTCAGAAACTTAGTCTATGTGACCTAGATTCCCTAGAACTTACACCTAACGAAATCTAATTCCTAATACCACCTCTACCCTAGAATCAACTAATACACTTAGTGGATCTAAGCACCTCCCGGCCTTAGACCTCACTTTCGTGTAACCTGCACATGCAATAAGAACTACCATCTACAAAAAAATCAACCTAACATATCTAAGGCATATCTAACCATAACTAATCAACCATGCAATAAAATAAGATATGCACCTCAACCCTATGTTAATTTAGCTAAGTTGTAATTTATCATACTGTAACGATTCATGAATAATCGTATCATATCTTCCTAGTCCTAGTCAGGTCATTAACTCAGTATTAATTCCATTTAATCTCAGCTTAGTCCATGCTAAACTGAGTCCGGTTTACTAAATAACCCTAAGAACTCTATCATGCAATAATGTGAGAATTCTATTCTATATGCGACTCGATCTAACCTAAGTTCCAAGTGGAACTCAAACAAACCAACTCACTATCTAGGCCTGTTAGCAGCTGGAATCGGACATAGCTTAGCCAAAACCCAACGTCATCGTCTTGAATAGACTGGACTGGACTAGACTGATCTGAAATCGGACATAACCTTCTTTAGCTCTGGACAGTCTTTTGGAACTTCTCGGCAAAATATCGATCTTCGGAAATGACTATACTTCTAAAACACCTTACTTCTCTCTCTCTCTCTCTCTCTCTCTCTCTCTCTCTCTCTCTCTCTCTCTCTCTCTCTCTCTCTCTCTCTCTCTCTCTCTCTCTCTCTCTCTCTCTCTTTCTCTCTCTCTCTCTCTCTCAAGACGTTTTTATTTGATTTGTGTGGAATGGGATGAGTGAAAAAGGTGGAGGGTGTCTGGGTATTTATAAGGATGGATGGCCAATGAGAAGTGGCCATACGAGTGATTGTGTGTCGGCCCACATGCTTCTGGTCGCATATGCAGTGACACACAGGCGCCTATATTTCTTTATGCATGTTTCAGTCTCATGCACAAGGACAAATCCACGTCCTCATGTCTCTCAGTATACACAGACCTCATGCATTGTGACACACCGCCCCATACATATCAGCCATCATGCACCGATCGCATGCGCGTCGACACCTCGTGCTATGGCATGTCGAGCTGGATGTCATGCTTCCATGCACTGCGACATGTCATCCTTTGGTAGACACTCAACTTATTAGATGGTTGACACCACGTTATGATCCCTAGCCACTACTAAGTTGAGGTACATATTTGGGGTAAAAGGATTAAGGAATGAGAGAAGAATGGTTGAGACTGTAAAATGGTAAGAAGATCATCCATATAAAGAGAAGAGTTACCATACACCTATCCTTGGGTATTTACCTTTATCCATCCATGGGAAAGGAAGAAGGGATAAGCCTTGACAGGCTGGAACAGCTGGAAAGTAACCAGCATCTAGTCAAAGATGTTGGATACCACTTGAATGGCTCTCATTCCCCTTGACTCAAATTAGGCGCTCCCCTACTCATCCTAGACCATATGATCCATCCTTTGTTTATGAAAACCCTTGTAACCTCTACTCTATATATTTGTAATCTCATCTTAATGAATAAAGTAGACAGTTCATAATCCTATCTTAGACTCTTAAACATGATTACATTTTAGACTTGTTATTTGGTTAATCCTTCTTCCTAATTTCTATACTATCATAAAACCTAAGATTATCCAAAACATTTTATGGTATCATAGCCAGTTTCCTCATAGTCTGGATTTGATTCTCGCCAATACTCAAGACTTTTAGATCTCATACTTTTTTCAAGACAATCAAGATGGAAAACAACAAGGTTGTGGTTCCGGTTACACTCAAAGGAAGAAACTACCTCCTATGGTCTCGGTAGGTGAAGACTGTTGTGGGAAGTAAGGGTTTGTAGGGACATATCACGTCTGGTGAAGCTCCAAAACTCATTACTAAGAATGAAAATGATGAGGAGGATCTCACAAGCGAGGAGGACAAGTGGTTGCAAGAAGACATGTTGGTTATGTCTATTCTCCAAAGCTCGTTGGATCCCTCAATCTTGGAGGCATATAGCTACCGTGAGAAGGGAAAAGACCTTTGGGATACACTCAAAAAGGTATTTGGAAACATCTCAAACCTGAGTTGGGTGTTTGAGGTGAAGAGGGAAATCAACAATCTGGTTCAAGAGCACATGGAGTTTACAAGGCACTTGGGAAAGTTTAGAGCTTTATGGTCGGATCTGGAGATGTTGAGGCTAAACACTACTGACCAAGATGAGCTGAATGAGAGAAGATAGCAAGATAAGGTCTTTGTACTCTTGCTGACCCTAAATTCCACTTACAATGATCTGATCAAGCACATACTTAGGGCTGGAAAACTTTCGGATCTAGAGGATGTATGTGCCCAAATTCAGAAGGAACAAGGGTCTCTTAGAATCTTTGGAGGTAAATGAGAGCTCTCTCTAGCCAATCAAGTTGAAGTTCCTCAAGAAACAGATTCAAGCACAACCGGTTGAAGAAAGGAAGTTCAATGGGACATGTGATCATTGCAAGAGGCATGGACACAAGAAGAGTCAGTTCTGGATATTACACCCACACTTGAAGCCGACTAAGTTCATGAAAGACAAGGATGAAAGAGCTCACCTCTCCTATGGAACCAGTGAGCAACATGGGACAAGTGCTGGTGGGGCAAGTGTTGCGGGTAACTCAAAGCAGATCAATGAAGGAGATGGACGAGAGATGGTGGCCATGTCAACACAAACCACTCAACCAAATAACCAGAGGTTCTATGAAAATGACTTGATTAGGAGATCAGACATTGATGCTCTAATCAAGATATTCAAGGACAATGGTAACACCCTTGGATATTCTTTTGATTTATCCTTTGTTAGAACTGGTAGTATTGATCACTCTAGGGCTGGGTATGACCTAAATTATCATCTAGATCAGTGTAGGATTACATATGAACCAGCTAGAAGTTATCATTCATATAATCCTTGCAATATGTCTAAACCTTTGATAATTGACTATGGTGCATCCCATCATATGATTAGTGATCCTAGACTTATTAAAGATATTGAACATGCTCATGGTCATGTAATGATAGCTAATGGTTAGAAGATCCCAATTAAGGGAATAAGTAATCTGAAATTGTTAGGTAAAGAATCTAGAGCCTTCTACATACCTAACTTCACTTCAAACTTGCTATCCGTGAAAAGGTGTACTTCTGACTTACAATGCAATGTGATCTTTAGCCCTAACGATGTGAAGTTTCAGGATATTGAGAGCAAGAGACTAATTGGGAAAGGAGTAACCAAAGGATACTTATATATGCTAGAAGATATTACTCATGTTCCTAATTATGTCTACTCATTTACTTCTACTTCTATATCGAATAATGATGCCTTGTGGCATGCTAGACTAGGTCATCCCCGTGTTAGAGCTTTGAACTTGATGTTTCTAGGTGTGGTGCTTAAAAATAATGAGTGTGAAGCTTGCATTTTAGGCAAACATTGTAAGACTGTTTTTCCAACATCTAGTACTACTTATGATAAATGCTTTGATTTAGTTCATTCAGATGTGTGGACTGCACATTGTTTGTCTAGGGATAATTATAAGTACTTTGTGACATTCTTTGATGAAAAATCTAAATACACCTTGATAACTTTGATGCCATCTAAGGATAGGGTTCTTGATGCATTTAAGATTTTTCAAACTTATGTGAATAACCATTACAATGCTAAGCATAAAATTTTTAGATTAGATAATGGTGGGGAGTTTACAAGCCATGCTTTCAAAAAACACCTTACTCAACATGGAAGCTTACATCAAACATGTTGCCCTTACACTCCTCAACAAAATGGTGTGGTCGAGAAGAGAAATAGGCACCTTATGGAGGTGGCACGGTCAATGATGTTTCACTCAAATGTTCCAAAACGTTTCTGGAGTGATGAAGTGTCATCTGCATGCTACTTGATCAAACATATCCTCTCCAAGGGTATTCAAGACCAGTATCCATTTGAGGTCTTAAACAAATACAAGCCTCCATTAGATTATCTTCGGGTATTTGGGTGCCTTTTCTTTGTGTTAGTCCCTGGTGAACTACAGAACAAGCTTGAAGCCGGAGTGTCAAGGCTATGTTTATTGGGTATTCAACTAAGCAGAAAGGATATAAATGCTATGATCCAGTGAGTATAAGGGTGTTATTTTCAAGAGAGATGAAGTTTATGGAAACAAAAAGTTACTATGAAAAAAAGAAGTGGACAAACTTGGAGGATTTATCCAAGAATCAGATAGAGCAACTAATCTGAGAATGATTCTAGAAGGACTTGGTATTGGTGTTACTGAAGAACCAAAGAATGAACCTCCAAGACGGATGGGTGCACCACAATCACCTAACCTCGACCATTAGGGGGGGGGGAATGAACCTATACTGAGTCAGGTGGACCTTCATGATCAAGGTGAAGGTGAAAAACAACAAGAATAATTTGAGGAAGAGGCTAAAAATGATGCTGGGGTAAAAGAAAAAGATCTAGATGAGCCGGGTGAACCAAATGGACCAGGACAACCGGGTGAACCAAATCGACCAGATCGACCAGGAAAGTCGGGTAGACCAGATCAACCAAGGCCGGGTGAACCATATGGACCAAAGAATGGATTCTTCACACAAGAGGCACTCTACTGAGGAAAGATGGGGTTGTTGAACATGTGGATGATCAGGTACAGGAAGAGGAGCAACATGGTTTGAGAAGAAGTGCAAGGTTGAGGAATGAACCGCCAAAATCATTGGGTGCAAGGACTTACTACAATGCACAAGCTTTGGAACATCCTTCTCAAGTTGTGTGTTCACCTACTAAGTAACTTTAAGAGCATTGTGCCTTCATGACAAGTCTAGATGAAAATCCATTCCTAGATCATATGAAGAAGCTATGATGGATAAGGCATGGAGAAAATCAATAGGGGATGAAGCTAATGCTATGATCAAAATAGTATCAACTCAACCAAGGAGTTTCTAAAGTCATATTTGAAATCAAAGACTTGAGAGAGATGAAATACTTCCTTGGGATTCAGATATGTAGATCCAAGGAAGGATTGTTCATGTCCCAAAGAAAGTAAACACTTGATCTTTTGAAAGATGGAGGAAAGACAACCAAGATGCCCAAGGAAGATGGATATAAGGTCCCAAGTGAGGGGGAGATTGAAGACAGCAAGTCATTTCATGACCCTAAGCTCTATAGGAAGCTTGTTGGTAAGTTAATATACTTGACTATTACACGACCTGATATATCTTTTGCTATGAATCAGGCGAGCCAACATATGCAACTCCCAAAGGATCATCATTGGCGCATGGTGGAAATGATCTCGATGTATCTAAATGGATCACCAGATCAAGGGATCTGGATGGGGTGCAATGGGAACACTGAAGTTATTGGTTACTGTGATGCGGACTGGACTGGTGATAGGGCTGATAGAAAATTTACTACTGGCTACTGTACCTTCATTGGTGGAAACCTGGTTACATGGAAGAGTAAGAAGCAGAAGGTGGTCTCATGTTCTAGTGCAGAAGCCGAGTATAAAGCAATGTTTTGACAAACAAGTTGGTTTCGATCAAGGGGATACTGAAGCACACGAAGATTGATCAAGCCACACCTATGGTGATGCATTGTGACAACCAAGCTGCCATATACATTGCTTCCAACTTGGTGTTCCATGAGAGGACTAAACATATTGAGATTGATTGCCATAAGGTAAGGCAGATGATTGTACAAGGAGTCACACGTAGGCTGATGTGTTTACCAAGGCTGCAAGATAGAAGACAATGGAGTTCATCCACATCAGGTTGGGATTCATTGATCTAACTAAGCTTAGCTAATCCCCTCGCTACGGGGTCTTTACTCTTTTTCCCTCATCAAGGTTTTATCCCAATGGATTTTTCTTGATGTGGTTTTTAATGAGGGAGATCTCATAGCATTCCAAGCTTGACTTGTTCCACATGGTCAAGCTTGAGGGGGAGTGTTAAGTTGAGGTACATATTTGGGGTAAAAGGATTAAAGAATGAGAGAAGAATGGTTGGGACACTAGAATGGTAAGAAGATCATCCGAGTAAAGAGAAGAGTTACCATGCGCATATCCTTGGGTATTTACCCTTATCCATCCATGGTAAAGGAAGAAGAGATAAGCCTTGACTAGCTGGAACAATTGGAAAGTAACCAACATCTAGTCAAAGATGTCGGATACCACTTGAATGGCTCTCCTTCCCCTTGATTAAAATTAGGCGCTCCCCTACTCATCTTAGACCACATGATCCATCCTTTGTTTTTGAAAACCCTTGTAACCTCTACTCTATATATTTGTAATCTCATCTTAATAAATAAAGTAGACAGTATCCTCTCTTAAATTCTTAAACATGATTACATTTTTAGACTTGTTCTTTGGTTAAACCTTCTTCCTAATCTCTATACTATCATCAAACCTAAGATTATCCAAAACATTTTAGCCACGAGCCACCTCGTGTTTCTTGGTCTATTCGTCTGATTTCGGCCCATCCGACATATTTTTGACTTACGATCGATCCCAAATATTTTTCCGCTCATGTTCTGATACTCCGAATAAATTTTTAATAAATTTCAGAATGAATTTAACCTTGACGGTAAATATTTCCCGAGCCTCCAGCTTCCCCGAAAAATATTTCTTTATGTAAAAAAAATTGGAAATCTCGTCCAACTTCTGGTTTATCTATCATGCTTCGATCCCGTCATGCTTAATTTCCGTCATGCTTAATTCCCGTCTTGCTTATTTCCATCTTGCTTCCGACATATTATGTTCTCAACATAAACACGAAGTTATATATATACTATTATTTGAAAAGTGAATTTGATGATTTGTCAACTTCTCCACAATTTTGCGTATTTTCATGTTTTTAATAATTTTATATATAATTAAAGGAATTTATATTAATATTATTCTATTTTAGTAAATAAGATAATTTTTATGTATTTGTTGTTATCTTTAAAATATATTTTCTATTAATTATTTGCGAAGTAAATTTGTTGATTTGTCAATTTATCTATGATTTTAGGTAATTTTACATATTTTCATGTTTTTAATGGTTTTATATAATTAAAACGAAGTTATTAATAAGATTATTGATTCTCAAATTTTCCATAATTTTAGATAATTTTTTTTCTCATATTTAAGTTATTATATATATAATTTCTCATATAATTAAATTAATTTATATTAATAATATTTTTTTTAAAAAAAAAGATAATTCTTATATATTATGTTGTTATCTTGAAAATATATAAAAATTAATTAAATATAAATCAAGTAAAATATTTGTATAAATATATTTTTAATATGTGAATATTTTCATTTTTGATTAATTTAATGTTTGATTTTTTTTTAAATAATAGTTTATTATGCTAGTTTTTGAATCAGTAAAAGATAAACTAATAAATATTCTTAAAATTATATGTGCGAACAAAACAGCTAGTATATATATATTTATTGTGATCGATCCAATTCTCAAATTCGGTTTAAAATGTCGAGACTTGAGTGTATACGACCGTGAAATATAGTATTTGTACTTTACAAGAATATTTATTTGCCAAAAATATGTAATTTAAATTTGATATAAAATTATAACCTTTACCATCTGTAGCTTGGTTGTTCATCAACAATGGGAAAACTTTTACAGAGAAGCAGGTAAAAAAGAATAAGAACATAAATCCAAAGTTTTCTTTTTGTTTGCTCTTTATAGACATTGTGTTTTGTTTTTGGAGGGTCATAGTGCATGTGAAATCTTTACTGAAGCGCACATGACAAGTACGACATTCCCATCATCTCCACTATTGTTCAATGCATACATACATACATATATATATATATATATATATATATATATATGTATATACGGTGTTGCTAAAATTTCTGAAGAACATTATCCACATGTAGTTAGATTAAATAGTGCCCGATAATTCGAATTTGAGTATGAGCCATGAGCCGTGTGATTGTTCTTTCCTTAACCGTCCATCCTCAAATTATAAAATCTCGATCTCAATAACTAGTTTGCAATAACTCAAATAATAAGAATTAACTCTCTTATTAATCTTAAGAAAATTCACTCAAAACTTTAATCTCACAATGTCACAAAACTCATAAGCTAGGTCATATGTTGACTTTTTCTTATATAGAGATAGATAACTCTTAAACTCTATAGATTTAATATTTTAATATCTCTTAAATAAGTTATATTGGAAAGAGAAGAAACAAATTTGAATACTTTCTCTCCTCTATCCTCTATCCTCTATCCTCTCCTTCTTCTTCTTCTCTCGACCACTTAAGCTAATAGAAGATTGTCATCGGCGAGTCCAGCACGTCTACGCGCGTGCGGCCATCGGAGGACCCCCTCCTTCCCTTGCTCCTCTTTTCCTCTTTGCTATTCGTCAGATCTCTTGTTCTCTCTCTGATATGCTTGTGCTCCTGCCGTCGGGTTCTTCAGATCCGGGGACGTCTCTTTTTCTGGTGGCTGCACGGCAAGGTTCTGAGACGTTTATCCCGGCAGATAGTCGGTTTTTAGAGCTTGTGGGGTGGATCGGATTTAGTTTTTTAGATCTCCCTCGGAAGCCAACGTCATTGCAGTTGGTTAAGGTCGGTCTCGCCTCTAGAGTCTCCGGCCTGTTCGAGGCTTATTAGGTGATTTCGTTCAGTTATGGTGGTCGGTTTCGTGGGTCTCTCTGGCGTCGGCGTGGTCCAGAACTTTCTTCCCGTAGCCAAGTGAGCTCTGGTGATTCTTCAGATCGTAGACGAGCCTTGGGGCAGATGTACGCAATAGGAGATGGTGCTAGGTCTCAGATCCGGCCCGCGTGAATGATCTTGTTGTCTGTACCAATCCAGTCATCTATGGCTGCTTGTGGATAGCTTCTTCAGACCTTCACTTCGAATACCTTCTTCACGACTCCCATTCTAGCTTTTCCTCGCTTAGGCGATTTCCTTAGCTTGGTCTTGTCTCGTGTATCATCGTTAGGCATCTCTCCACTGACACCGGAGATGGGTACTCACCAGTTTGGTTATTTCTCTTTGGTTCACAAAGGCATCAGAAGGCGAGGCGGCGCTCGGGATGTAATTCCCGCCTCGGTGTCTCCTTTTGGTCTTTTCCACTTCCCCGGACCACTTTAGCTCATGGAGCTCTTGTGGTGGTGCACTAGACTTTCCGTTTGGGTGTTGAGACTGGCTAGGATGAGAGTAGCGTTGATTCCGGTCCATTTTTATGCAGGTTACTAGGTGGCAGTAGCAAGCGTTTTCTTGAGTTTGGGATTGGGTTCGGGCATCGTGTGGCATTACATACAAACCAGCTTTGATGGCAACCGCAAGGCTTCTTGGTAAGTATTTGAATCATTCCCCTATGGTCGTCTTGCGCTTCATAGACAGAGAAAACTTATAAGCTTCGTGGAGATCATCGGAAACTAGGTAATCCGGAGAAGTCAAAGGAAATCCCGGCATCAAAGGAAAGGAGAAGAGCCTCACTTTCCTGAGAACCACGTCGAAGATTGAGAACAATAACTGCTATCAAGGAATTTTGAAAAACAAACTAGTGGAACGTGCCGGGTTTAGTGGGTGGGTGAAGCTAGACTTGTAATAGTTAGACTTTGGTGTGTTTTTTTTCAAAACATGCTTGAAAGCGTATCTTATTTCCGATTTCTCGGATTGATTAATATAAATTATTTACTTTAAAAAAGTTATATTTTCTATTTTAAATATCATTAGGATAGCTTGGGAACCAATCTACTAACTTCAAGTTTACTTCTAACATTCTCCCCTTTAAACTTGAAGTTATCTTACTTCACATCTTCAACTCCAATAAGAATTCTCATTTCCTTAAATTTGATCATTCCCAATACCTTAGTCAAAATATCACCTCTTTGTACAGTCCCAGGTACGTGCTGCACTTCGATTAACTCATTATCAATAGACTCTCGCATAAAGTGGTGGTAGCTTAGCCGAATCACTTAGAGTAGTGGTAGCTTAAAGGCATAGAGGATCAACGATGTCAATAAGAACTTTGTGCAACCGATTCTTTGATATTTTTGCTATAGTTGTCAGATTTCCATCTGTATCTCGTAGTATAAGGTACTCATCTTTCATTCTAACATCACATCCGGATTATGTTGCTTGTCCGAGGTCGATAATATTGCTCTTTAGGTCTAGAATATAGTAGACATCCGTTAAGATCTTCTTTTCTCCATCCTTGCTATAAAATAAGATTGATCCCTTGCCTTTTATATTTATACATGAGTCATCTCCAACCGCACATTTCCAGTGATTGACTCATTGATACTTTTGAATTAGTTCCGATTTCCAGTCATGTGGTTACTAGTATCATTATCTAGATACCAAACATTGTCTGCACCAATCTCAAGATCCTTCAGATTGATGTTTTTTCTTATTCAAATAGACGACCTGATTCATCATTAATTCCTCAGCCTCTTGCATATTATTCTCCTTTGTTTCAATTGCTTCATTTAGCTTAAGTAAAGGATCATGGCATGTGGACGCGTAATGACCGTTCTTATCGCAACGAAAGCATGTGATCTTTTATAGATCTATGTCGCCATAATAACAATCATTGTAGCGGTCTCATCCCCTTCCTCTATTGTAGTATCTCCCTCCACGTCCTCTACCTATTTAGTATCCATTTTCCTCATGGTGATAAGATATGGAGCGAGAATCCATGTTTGTGTACATAGGCTTTTGACTATCTTGTGTTTCTTCTTCTTCTTCTTCTTCTTCTTCTTCTTCTTCTTCTTCTTCTTCTTCTTCTTCTTCTTCTTCTTCTTCTTCTTCTTCTTCTTCTTCTTCTTCTTCTTCTTCTTCTTCTTCTTCTTCTTCTTCTTCTTCTTCTTCTTCTTCTTCTTCTTCTTCTTCTTCTTCTTCAGCAATATACTCTTTATACGTTTTTAAACGTCCAATGATATCCTCAAAGCTCGTAGTCTTTAAGTCAAGAACCTGTTCCAGACAGGCTACAATATGAATATATTTCTTTCTCTTAACTAACTTGGACTCTTCAATAGTTTCTCCTAGAGCGGTTGGTTTCAACTAGATTTTTACTGTTTTCCCAACAAATTCATCTATTTTGGCACCATCTTTTATCTTCAATCTCTCCAGCTCAGACATGAGGGTCTGAGGCCGAGCTTCCCTAACCCTATCTGCACCCATGTGTCTTGATTTTATGGCTTCCCAAACCTTCTTTGTTATATCCAACTCCCCTACCTGTAATATAAGTGTCTCAGGTATGGATTGGAAGAGCAAAGCAGTTGCCATGTTGTTCTTCTCACCATCATCGGATTCATGTTCAATAACGTCCCACACTTTTTGCACATTGAAAAAAACCTTTATCCTTATTGCCCATACAGTATAAATTTGTTGTATTGAGCATTGGACAACTTATGGATGAATGTCTACTTTCCTTAGGTTTCAATGAAACCGTTGTTATATTTCTCATTGCTTATGTCGACTCGTAAAAAGACCGAATACTAATGCTTAGATACCAAATATAGAATCTCGTTCTCAATAACTAGATTGCAAGAACTCAAATAATAAGAATTAGCTTTCTTATTAATCTTAAGGAAAATCACTCGAAATCTTAATCTCACAAAAATCATAAGCTATGTCATATGTTAACATCTTCTTAAATATAGATTAACTTATTTAGATATCTCCTAAATAAATTATATTTCCTATTTCAAATATTATTAGGATAGCTTAGGAAACAAGCTACTAACTTCTAGTTCACTTCCAACACAAATGCCATGTTAGCGTATGATACTATGATTGCAGATTGCAGATTGCAGTTGCATGGATTTTGACACCAATTACATAAATTAGATTGTGATGTGCTACTATTTGATTGGTATGTTTATGTTTTTGTCAATTCTTATGTTTTTTTATAGGGTATATAAAACAACTTTAAAAAAATATATATATATATATATATATATATATATATATAGTTACAAATTTTAAAATATGTTGATTGTATTTTGTTATATATTGTTATAACATACTCATCCATTTTATATTAACTATCATTTTAGCTTTTTAAAATCTCTTTCATTATAAATGTTATTTTACATTTTAAATGTATATAATAAATAAAAAATATTGTAATCTTTTTTTTGGTTTATTAGTTAAAAAATCAAATAAAATAATATATTAAATAGAAATAAAATAAAATATAATAATTTTATTAATCTATGTGCAAAAATCTTCAACAATGCTGATTGAGATACAGATAGAGTATACAAATGGGACCATCATTCACAAAAAAAAAGATTTAACAGTCTGTTGTACACATGCATATATGATCAAAAGATCATTCAACTTGAAACTCAATAACATTTTCAGAAAATAGTTTAACTTTGAGATCCTTGAAATATCTAAAAGATATTTTGAAATGTAAATATATGGACTCGATAAAGTGAATTGCTGTATCGCATTTGCCGTGCCTTATTATTCAAATAACTGCAACCTTTATTAGCAAAAAAACATAAAAAAATGCATTTATCGCCCATATATATATGTTACGGATTCGACCAAAAAGAGAAAGCCACTAAGAGCGACTAATTGTTATAATGGCCAGAGCTTATTGTTAGATTCGTATGATAAGGCTAGTCACATGCAGAGATGTATGTGGAATGATTACAAAGTCTTGTTGACAATCTCATAATCACTATCGAATATTCTACTAATAAATATGTTCACTATCTTGTCTAGACACCGGTTTACTGTTCAACAGTCCAGACAGCGTTTTTTTTTAACACTAATTTTTATAAAAATAGAGTTCACCCAAATAAGGTAGAAACATAAGATACAAATTACCGGGTGATTGTGGTCGAGTGGTAAGGAGACGGGACTGGGACGCCAACACGTTTCAGGTTCGATCTACCTGCTGCGCGAAACTAAGTCACAATTATCCTGGTCACCTTACAAGGATATGGGCCCATGCTTTAGGGCCCATTTGAATACCCGGAGAGAGAGTCTATCCGTGGGCTGCACCTCCCCTTGGAGATTAGTCTGGACCTCTCCATGGGCCTGGAATACCCCCAGGTTAATCAAAAAAAAAAAACAAAAAAAAAAAGATACAAACTACATAGGTTCTAAAAATCGGTCTAGGCGGCGCCTAGGCCCCCGCCTAGGCGGCAACTCGGTCCTATCCGAAACGATTTTCCTAAAATCCGATTTATGCCGATTTATACGATTCAAATCGATTTAAATTATTCAGAATCAGTTAAAATCGATTTAAATTAGTCTAAATATGTTAATTTAAGCAATAATGTTAGTATATATTCACAAATTTACTAATTTTTTTTATTTTACATATCTAATTTTGATAATTTATCACAATAATTTTATATTTCTATTTTAAAACTAAAATATTTCATATAAATTTCATATATATATAAAATAAATCAATAATTCGTTAACGCCTAGGCTTCGCCTAGGCCCCAAATAATCCACCTAGTCACTAGTTCTCTATAAAATGCCTAGTTACCGCCTAGCGATTTCTTGAACATCGGAATACAAGCTCTAGTAATGGCGTCGACCACAACATTTAGCTTCCTCTCAACATAACCAAAGGGGACAGAAACAAAAGATAAAGATCAGTGCCGTGCTCAGCATTTTAGGGGCCCGAAGCAATATATTAATTAGATAAAATTTTATTTTAATTTTTTAATTTAATATATAAATATAATGTTTATACACATTTAACAAAAAATGTTTTAATAAAATTATATGTGCTATCAAAACTACTTATGTAACTCACACATATTGAATATAATGTAAAGTTATAGATTTAATAGTAAACTCAAAATTTTAATAGTTATATCAAATGAGTTAGGAAGTTTTTTATTAAATAGAAAGGAAATTATTAATAAGGCAAAAAAACACTCAAAATATAATAACCATATGAAAATAAATCTATTTATAATACAGTGAAATAAGCGTTAAAACAGATAATTTGGAATAGATTAAATATATTATTTACCATGTAACGAAAATGGTTAATCAACCTTTTACAAGAGAATATTTGTCAAGAAAAAATTAACCAAATTAAGGAAATACTTGACCAATTAAGCTAATAAACAGAAAAATGAAGCCCCAAAATTTGTTGTGTGAGAGGGGGTTTAAGGCAGTTGCCTTTTTGTTAACAAGGTGAGCACGACTTTGATAAAATAGAAACTCAATGTAATGGACGATACCGTAAAGATCAGTAAGAGAAGACATCGATGAAATAGCTGAAATGAGCACTTGACAATCTGATTTGAAACATATTTTTGAGAAATACATATTTTTGGAAGAGACAATAGCAAACTATAAAGCAAGCACTATAAAAAACATGAGCATAACGACTACCCATTTAGTCGTTAGTTTGTCCTAATATACCTATTACGACGAACTAACGACGATATATCTTTCGTCGTAATAGACCTATTACGATGAACTAATGAAGGTATGTCTTTCGTCATTACTAACTCGTCGTAATGGAGAAATTGTCGTAATTTTTAGACTAACAATATTCGTTGTTAATTTGTCGTAAAAGCAATCGTCGTATAACATATGTAAAATTACGTCATTTCAACTGCTCGTACATTGGTTAGAATGTATAGTCGTTATATAGTCGTAAATAGGAGAGGTTAAAATCATGTTAAACAGTCGTAAATATTATGACGAATTAACATCAACTGTCAACGTAAATTGGTCGTAAAAATTACGAACAATTTACATCGTTTCTAGTAATTAAGAAAAAAAAATTATATATAAAATTCTTGAATTTTTAAAATCTAAAATAAAAATATAATATATCCAAAATACAAAACCGAAAAAACCTAATTATTAAGGTTTAGGTCATGAAGAGCTTGGAACTATGATGCTCGGCATGTCGCTTTGTATGCGCCTGCTCTTTTTGCGCCTGCTCTTCTGGAGTGGGATCGGGGTAAATGGTCGGACATACATTCCGCCACATCTGTGCAAGCACTAGGTTTATCTCTGCAATAACATCGAACATCCCCGCCATTGCCCTAATTTGGGTTCTGTTGACTAGTTGTTCGTCCGGAGCTCTGATATGACCTTTTTGGCAGCCGTCAAATCTGCCCAGAACTGAGAATCTTTCTGCATTCTTGCAGCGTAGATTGCTGTCGCTCTCTGGATATCGTTCACCGTACCAAGCCCGACCATCCGTCCCCTTTTTTTCCCGACAACCTTCAATTAATGCAATGAATATTAGTAAATATATAAAAGTAAAAGATTAAAATGTATATAAACATATATTTAAAAGATTGAATATTTTATCTGCTCAAATTTTTTTTCCTGTTCGGCGGTGGACAACTAGACCGATTCGCCTGCCGAATTGCATTGCGATAACTGGGTCTGGACCTCTTGGATCCGAGCCTTCACATCGTTGTAGATCATTTCTGCTCGAGGATCCACAAATTTCCCATCTGAATGTTGGTGTGTCATTTTGTAAAGTCGGGAAAGAGATAGTGGTGCTCCTTCCCGAGCGGCCAACAAAAAGTTTAAAATTAAAAATAATGCATTCAATAAATAATTCATTAATAACTAAAAATAAATAAGAAAGAAGACTTACAATTTTTAGGGCCACCCCGGCGTGTGGGATATGTCCGGAAATATGGACCAGTGTCATACTGCCATCATGCTCAAGCGTCCCCGGGCCGCGGAGCATTGTTGGACGTGCGAACTAACCGAGGCAAAGTCCAATAAACCTTCAGGCTAGTCCAAACGCAATCGCTGATGAAGATGGATTTTGCGTCATCCCCTAAAACCCTCTACTTCTCCTTCTAGTCGCCAACAATATTCTTCAGGCGAGCCATCGCCTTAGCGGTGAACGCTATCTTCACCTGCTCGTTGACAACTATAAACCAATTATATTTTTGCTGCAAAAAAAGAATCATTAAAAAGAAATAAATAAATTTCAAAATAAAATAAAAAATTACTAATTAAAACTTATCACAAAGCACTTGAATCAAGTCCTCTGAATATGGTACGGTGTAAGAGACCAGTTCGGATGCGGTTCCCGGAAATTTTCATTGATGATATCTGAGGCGCTCCGTCCAAGGAAATTGTCCTTCGGAAACCTGTAAAATTTGAAAAAAAATATATTAGATTGATATATAATGGTAATAAATGCAATTAAAACTTTAATAATTAAAATATATCAAAATTTACCAAAAACTGTTGGGTGGTTGATCAGGGCCAATGATGCCTAAACCTTCTCGTCTCAGAATTTGGAGGAAGTCTTCCATCGTAAACCTAGTGTACGAAGAATCCGGTGGCACCATCAAATCTGGATGGACAGCTGCAGCAGCCGGAGCAGGTTCATGAGATGGGGAAGCATCATCAGGATCTGGGGTAGGCTGCTGAGAATGGTGTGAGAGGAGGCTCATACGGAGCAGAAGGCACATATGGCGGTGGAGGAGGACGACAACGAGGAGACATAGACGGGTAAGTCACATGCGGTGATCTTCCCTAAGATTGGCTTACAGGGACAAACTCCTGGGCGGATGCAGTGCCGACTCTAGAAGTTGATGGATCATCTTGCCTATTGAGAAATGTAGACGCATAGGAGGGTCTGGTGTTCCTAAGTCTCTTCTTACCGCTAGTAGTTATATCGTCGATCTTTTTAAAAAATGAAATTATGATTAGAAACAATTTTAATCCTTTATTAAAAAAATAATCTAAAACTAATTCTAAACCTAATCTAATTCCATCCTAAACTAATTCCAAACCCAATATAATTTCATCCTAAACTAAACAAAAAAATACGTTAGAAAGAGATGTGAGGATGTTAGAGAGAGAGAGACGAAGGAGAAACTAAATGACTTCGACTGTTCAAGTTTATATAAGGATTTTGGAATCATTGTAATGTATAAGTAAATTTACGACGACTTAGGGACGACGCGCGTTTTTGTGATTACAAATAATTAGGGACGACACGCGTTTTGGTGATTACAACGACTTAGGGACGACCCGCGTTTTGGTGATTTTGATGAATTAGGGGAAATTACAAAAAATTGGGGTTATACCCCATAATCAAAACCCCAAACCCATAAGTTCTAACTTATAAACATTCCCTTAACTTCTAATCCTCAAAGCACAAACATGCAATAACTTATGTTCACATGATTTTTTTAAAACATTTATTTGTTACTTAATTTAAAAGATAATGCAATACAATGAGTCTAACAATAAAAGGAAACATAACGTTATAACATAATTAAATTCACTCGTCATCAGAACCATCACTCGGGTCATCACTAGAATCATCACTTTCTTCAAATTCATCGTCAGCTTTGTCCGCTCTATCGTCTGGAAGATCTTCATATCCCGAGGTTTATGGATTAACAAGTAAGATTTCATCTGTAGGTTATTCAGGTACTTCCACTTCATTGACAAAATCTTATTGCAAGGGTGGTTGGTCATCACTGAATACTCAGCCCCGAGGTGTAACATTTATAGCGGCTAACCAATATATTTCAGATTGTCTGATCCTCGGATATGGAATAAAATAAACTTGCTCTACTTGAGATGCCAATATTTAGGATTCAAATTTGTTGTACCTCCATGCAGCATTGATATCTACAACTCCAAACTTGCTATACCGAACACCTCTATTGACGGTGATGTCGAACCAGTCACATTTGAAGAGGACGAATTTCATCTTCACTAAACCGGGGAATTCCACTTCGATGATCTCTTGTAAGATCCCATAGATTTTTTCATCTTTCAAACATATTCCATAGTTTACCGTTTCTCGACGACTTCCATACTCGTAAGTATGAAAAGTGTAACCTCGTGCGAAATACATAGGTTCTGTAGTGACTTTAGCGACCAGACATGTATCAATTCGTGAAACCATGGAAGATAAAATGGATCATCATAATCAACATGTAATTTATATATAACTTAACTAATATATAATTTATAATAAATTGCTAACATAACTAATTATATTGTGATTTATACTTTCATTTTTAACCACTTCACGAAGTGTTGCTCTTTCATTTTGTTGAGATCATTAGTTAATATTCCTGGTACAGCTTCTTCAACCTGGGCAACAAACTCACTGTTTTTGCAATTGATCATTAATTAAGTATTCCAACAATTACATAAAAGGTAAAATGTTATAGCGGAAATAAATTTAATTACTTTTCAAATGACTGCATCTTCTCACAGTTAAGGAATATATATGTGTGGGAAGTGGGCACGTCTTTTCTACTCGACCACAAAAATTCTTTCAGTTTTCCACCTAGATGTCCAATTTGACAGAATATGCCTGAAACACCTTCTACAACATATGTTAGCATAACACCACCATCATCATATCTACACGGAGTCCTGTTCCGTGTCCGGACTTGTGAGAAAAACTAATACGACGTGAAGTGAGATTTTTCCTCAGTCAAACTCCCATTAACTATTGAAACTTCCACCCTTGCAAGATGTTTTACTTTCCCTTTCAAATGTTTCATGGATCGCTCATAAGGATACATACATCCGTTATGAACAGGTCTATGAAGCAATATCTCATACGGGAGGTGGAAAACTAGATGTTCAATGACGTCAAAAAATGACAGAGAAATTTTTTTCTCTAAACTGCAAATTAAGATCAGAATATTCTCATCAAGTTGTCTGATGACATCTTCAGTTAAGGTACATGAGCTAAGATCTCTGAAAAAAGATTCAATACTTGAAAATATTGTACAACGGAATTAATAAAATAAATGTTTTAAACAAAATTCAATCAGTAAGTTTTACAAGAAGTAAGTTAGTTACCTGCAAGTGCTTCGTGAACATTTTTTGGAAGCAACTATGTAAATGCAAATGGTAGTAAACGTTGCATAAACACATGAGAATCATGATTCTTCATCCCGGAAAACTTTTGTCCCGGCTCAACGAATCTTGATAGATTTGAATCATACCCGTCAGTAAATTTCACATCTGATACCACCCATTTGAACAACGCCGCGTTTGCTTTTTCTGGAAATCTGAAAATGAAAACTGAAAATTTCCATTGTTTTTAATATGCAGCTCACTTCTGGAACATAATGCAGGCAAGACCAACATTGAGTTCTTGTTATCTTTTGTCTTCCTGGGGACGTTCAATAATGTATTAAATGATGTTGTCAAAGAAGTTCTTCTCTATATGAATCACATCAATATTATGTCGCAAAAGTAGATCCTTCCATTATGGAAGTTCCCAAAATATGTTCTTCTTGTGCTAATTATGTTGTGTCCCGTAGCCATCAGACATATTTGGAGGAGTATGAAATTACCCCCTTTGCGGATTGTTTCTTATGCATCATAGTAATTAATATCCTTCTCGATTTCCTATCCAGGTGAATATGGTGGAGCGGTGTCTCGTAAAACCACTTTTGACCTGAACAATGTCTTGTATCGGTACGGATGGTTAATGGGAAGAAATCTCCATTGAAAATCAAAGCAACACGTCTTCATACCATACTAAAGCTGAAATGCGCATGTGCTTCCCATAAAATAAGGACAAGCTAGTCTCACATGCGTAGTCCAACCTGATAACATCTCATATGCAGGAAAGTCACTGATGATCCACATAAGAACTTCTCATATTGTAAAATTTGTTCTCACTGCACAATGATATGTTTGCACCCATGTTGACCAAAATTCCTTAAACTTTTCTATCTGAGGCTGTTAAAAAAAATCAAGGGACCGCTTTGGATGTTTAGGCTCAGGTATCTATATACTCATGAAAAGAAATTCCCTTTCCATACACATCTCTGGTGAAAAGTTTTATGGCGTCAGGATGACTGGCGAAATCAAGTATTGTCTTCTAGACATTCCAAAAGAACTAAATTCATCTGTGCACAACCCAAGATAAACATTGCGAATGTTGCTTGCAAAATCAGGGTGTACTGAATTCAAGTGTTTCCACACTTTTGCATCTGAGGGATGATTGATCTCGCCTTCCTTCTGAGTATGTTCCGCATGCCATCTCATCGCTGCTACAGTCTTTTCATATTGATATAATCTCTCCAGCCTATCTGTAATAGGTAAGTACCATATCCGCTGGTATGGTACCTATTTCGCCCACGTCCTTGCAGTTTATATTTTGATTTCTTTCAAAATCGACACTCCAACAATTTTGTATCTTTCCTCCACTAGATCATACAATTGTCTATTCACACATATATCATCTGCGAATGTAAGTTAAGACTATGAACGAGTTTATGAATCTCAAATAAGTTTCAGTACACAAATTATCTTCACGCAAATACTCTTTAAAGAACTCAGCCCATGCATCCATACAAACTTCAGGTAAGTTATGATTAGTTTTGATATTCATCATCCTAACTGCCAATGATAATTTAGAAAGATCTTCTCTACAACCTTCATAAATTGGTTGATTAGTTGTGGCTAGCATTTCATTAAAAAAATTTGCATCCAAATTAGGTCCCTCTACATTTTCTACTTCCTCTACATTTTCTACTTCATCTACATTTTCTATTTCTGCAGCAATTGCTGAGGTTGTTTCACGAAATGCATCTGTAACCATATGATGCATTCTATCATAATCTACCACCTGATCCTCTTGAGTGTAACTACTTTCAGAATGCAAATGACTCGATTCTTGCCTATTATGAACATCTTCAAACTAATTACTACTATAGCTTCATTCCTACTATCACCCTCTCCTTGATGAAACCAAATGTAGTAATGTGGGGTAAATCATCTATTTACTATATGTTTCCAACAGTTTCACTACAAGCAAACTTGGTATTCTTGCAATTACGACATGGACATAACATTTTACATGTTTCTTGCGTGAGAGGCGTGTTTCCGGCCTGGTACATGAATATATTTGCCCTGTTGAGAAATTCGTTTGTCACTATTCCTCCAAAATCTTTCTGTGCATACATCCAACTCTGAAGCTCAAAGATATTGCAACCATGAGACATTTTTTTTACTTTTTTGGTTTTTCTGCATCTTAAGAATGAGAGAGAACAATATAGTTATAGGAAAATTTCGATTTTAGTAGGTGTGAATATTACAATGAATTTACTACATTATTAAATTTACAACGACTTAGCAAGTACATTACCACCATTTCAACTAACCATACATATAAACATTTATCAGGTTGTTATATATCACTCATAATTTGGTCGTTAATTAGATGCAAAATAGTTAATTTAACTTAGTCGTAAAATAATGACTTCTTTACGATGACATGCGCATGTCGTCGTTGATAAGTCGTTACTTTACGACGAAAAATTTTCGTTGTAAGCTTACGTCTAATTTACGATGATTTTTTATTTCTTCATAATGTCGACGTAAAATTACGACTACACATTTGTAGTCGTAATACGTAGTCGTTATTGCCACGTATTTTAATAGTGAAGGCCTTCAGAAAGAAGAGGAGAACCAACTTGTACTTCCACGCTCAAACCTTGGTGAAGATTGTGGCCGTCTATGGTGCTGTAACCCATTCTTTTGTATTCTAGATGGATGGAGTGGAAGCGATGGATAGTTGATGAGTGACTCTCTCGATATGGTAGGTTGATTGAATCTCTTAATCTGTGTTCCTCAAGGCTGCTGAATCCACTAAAACCCTATAAGACCAAGAATCAGTAGGACTAAAGTACTTCATACACTAGAATCATAAAGACAATCGATTTATTCAAGAACACTTTGATAAAAACTGAATAAACTTTTATTAACTAGATGATTGAGGGTGAGAGTTTACATTTCACGTCTAGGAGTTTATATAATGCTCAGAGACAAGGTCCTAACGTTCTAAAAAGAGAAGAAAGGAAAAAAATCAAAACAAAGCACAAAATCGGAAACTAGCCGTTGGAGTGATTGTAGGGATTTTGGCTTGGAGAGGGGAACTTGAGTACTATTGAATCTGGAAGATTTTAGGAGATAGCTGAGCTTCTTGGGAACCTTCTTTATGGTCGGTAAGGTGTTGATTTCTTGCCTCATTTGAATAGAAAATAGCTGTTGGAGATTAATGCCATAAGACTCCAAATAAGGCAAGTGTGGTCACAAATAGATCCTCCTGATCATATGCTTGCTGGTCCATGTTATGAACATATAGAAATCTTCTGGATCATTTATTATGTATCCTGAATGACCTGGTATGATCAGATTGTCTTCTGGTCGGAATTGGTTGGCTGGTAAGTGATTGAACCAAAAGATTGTCCAACCTTTCCATAAACTGCTTGGTTTTGCCAGTTTTGGATAAATCAACATAACTTCTAATTTCCTTGACCAAATCTCGTGATCTTGGGCTTCCTGGAAATCTAAGAAACTCCTCTTGACTTCTAAATTTGTTTTTGGTACGGGCCGGATCTTTGTTGGGACTTAAATCTTCTTCCAAAGTCGGGTACTCGCATATGAATAGGCTGGGGAACCTTTGGTTTCCAAAATTCATAACTTCCTGATACGTGTATATTTTAGCCCGATTACAATTGGGTTGGACTCCTTCGTGAGTGTAGAATCCATGAAAATTGGCCTTGTGATTAAAACCTTCCTGGTTTGAAAGATATGGCATTTTTAGTGCACATATATCCTGATTGGCGCCATGGCATGTTGAGTAGGGCATTGGGTTGGCCTCTGGTTCAGCTACTGCTTGATGGCCGAATCATCATAAAAGGGTTTATAATACACGACCAGAATCTTCTAATGAGCTCCAAGTACCTGATTAAAACAATGCACACACTCATGCATCAATTCACAAGGGGCAAACTTATTCAATCATGAGAATATGTATAGATATAGGTACTTCCTTTGCATAAGAAGAATAGGCATTGGCTTCTCATATTAACACTCCTCCTCAAGCTTGACTTGAGAATGAGAGTATGTGGTCAAGCTTGGAAGATGAGAGCCAATGATGATCACCAATGTCTTGAGACCATAACCCTCTTGGCTTGAATTGTGGCCTTTTTCTTGAGTGTACTTCCTGTCCACCCTCTTGGCATCAAGTAAATCACTTCTGAGCAATCTCTCCACTGCTCCAATCATCCTCTCTACCATTTTGGGAGTTAATAAACAAAACAATGTCCAAAGGATTGTTGGGCAATGGGTAATCTCCATGGTTAGTAATATACTTTATATGTAGGCTCTGAACAACATGGGAAAATCTCCATGGTTAGGAATATGCATTTTGTGCAGGCTCTGATCAACATGGGAAACCAAAGTATTAGTAGCCAGAGAATGGGAGAATGATGGAGAATAAGTAACTTGAGAATTAGAGAATGAGAGAACATAGAATAGATTATAGAGAATTTGCTCAACATTTCTAATGGACAGAGTTTTGCTCTGTTTTCTTGAGTTTTGCGGAAGCATTAACAGCCAGAAGCATCCAATACTCATCAAGAGTTGGTGCTTTAGTATATAAAACACAATGAACCATTGGACAATCAATTTATCCACTGATCTTAGACATGTGCCACTGGAATAACTCATGAACTGATGTTTTCCAGGGCTTGCAGCAAGAGAACCATCAGAATAACACATGAAAAAGTGTTTCATGTGGCTTAGACAATAATGAAACCAATGGATCAAAACAGTTTGTCCACTGGTCAAAGAAATGCTTCATTAAGGAAAAGTTATTATCCAATGGATAAAGCATAATAGTGAAGCATTTTCGAAATCTTTCTCTTCCTCAGTCTTGATGCAAGATACTAACAAGTATTGACCAAGATAACACTATATCAGAGTGAGAGAGAAATGATTTATTAAAAAACAAAGAGAAAATATGTGAATTTGATCCCAAAGAAGAGCAAAAAAACTCTGATACCATGATGGAATTCATGAGTATTTGTCTCATGTTAAGAGAGTATTCAATTAACTTGTAACTAAGTCATCTTCATTCATACAACAAGAACTCATCATTCAAAGGAAGAGACAACAACTGGTGGTAAATTCCTCTTAAACAGCCTACACTATAGCCAAAATCCTAGACATCAAACTGGTTATGTGCGGTAAAGAATCTCTAGTTTGAATATATCCTTCCGAAGTAACACAACACTTTGAGTTTGTGTACCTAATCTGAAGAAGATTTAGAATCAATAATTTATAGCTTAAGAGGTATATGACAGCCTTCATAATTCTTTATGAGTCAAGTCTATTTGATCGAGATTTTATCTTCAACCAGTTTGCTTCTTCTTTTCTTTATTTATTCATTCTAACACATGCAAAAACAAAAACCGGACACAGAAGTAATATGAATCTTTAGTCTTGTTCTTTTTTTTTTGGTCTAAAAATCTTTAGTCTTCATAAGCCAGATTTGCGAATGGGCTTTCCTTATGACACACTGAGTTGCAAGCAGCAGAAGTATGAACAATAGTTATCTTTGAGTATTATCCCAAGAACCCTCTCATTTTAGTTTCTTATGATTTTGGCCTAAAACTATCCAATTAGTCTTCTCTCTCTTGTCAACTACAACTCTTTTCTTCTGACAATGCAACAGTATCAGTTCTAATTTTTACCGTATGGGGAACACACAAAAAGAGAAGTCAAAAACCTTTTACCTTGCCAAGTTGCCAAGAGAGAGAGAGAGAGAGAGAAAGTTAAAGGAGAGAGACAAAGAAACCTTTCTCCCCCTATAAAGAACAGAGATACTTCCTCTGTTTCCCACAAAGCAGCTTCTGCAATCTGTACTCTCATTGGTTAATATAAGCTTTCTCTCTCAGTCAAAATGGCTCTCCTTTCTTCTTCCTCATATACCTTCAAAGTCACCATTTTCTTCTCTTTCTTCTTCCTCTGCAATGGCTTCTCTTACTCTGACTCTTCTCTTTACAACACCCACCACCATCGTCACAACTTGGCCAGACACAACTACAAAGACGCTCTCACCAAATCCATCCTCTTCTTTGAAGGCCAAAGGTCTGGAAAGCTTCCTCCCAACCAGAGAATGACTTGGCGAAGAGACTCTGGTCTCTCTGACGGCTCTGCTCTTCATGTAAACCACTTCAACTTTTCACGACAATTTTCAGTTTGGTTTTACAGAAAAATACGAACTGGGTTTGTTTGTTTACTCACAGATCTCAGCAATGTAGGTTAGATTACTTACTAATATCGTCAAAAGACTCAACCTTTATTCATGAGTTTAGTGTTAAAAGAACAGAGGATTAAATTAGGGTTTCTTTTTTTTATCTTTCCCTTTAATTTTTATGTTTATTTAAATTGGTTTACTTAGGCAAATACAGATTATGTAGGTTAAAGTAAATCTTTTTTTTTTCATTTTCATTATTGTTTTTGTTTGATTGTTAGGTGGACTTGGTTGGAGGGTACTATGATGCAGGAGACAACATCAAGTTTGGATTCCCAATGGCATTCACAACAACAATGCTCTCATGGAGTGTAATAGAGTTCGGTGGTATCATGAAATCTGAACTAGGAAATGCTAAAGTAGCCATTCGTTGGGCCACAGATTATCTCCTCAAAGCTACTTCACGTCCTGACACCATATATGTTCAAGTTGGTGATGCGAACAAAGACCATTCTTGTTGGGAAAGACCAGAAGACATGGATACGCAAAGAAGTGTGTTTAAAGTAGACAAGAACACTCCTGGTTCTGATGTGGCCGCTGAAACTGCCGCCGCTCTCGCCGCTGCTGCTATTGTTTTCAGGAAATCTGATCCTTCTTACTCCAAAATCCTCCTCAGACGAGCCATTAGCGTAAGTAAAAACTTTTTTTTTAAAAAAAGCCAAACTTTTTCAGACAAACTGATTGATCTTTTGTTTTGTGGAATATAAGGTTTTTGCATTTGCGGATAGATACAGAGGAACTTACAGTGCAGGATTGAAACCAGATGTGTGTCCATTTTATTGCTCTTACTCTGGTTATCAGGTAAAATGGGTTTCTCTAGCCTATACTCAAAAAGTTTAAAAGTAAAGATTTTGGATAAAATGTTATAACTAAAGAATGCTTTTTTTTTTTTTTTTTTATTCTTGATTTGTAGGATGAGCTGTTGTGGGGAGCTGCTTGGTTACAAAAAGCTACAAAGAATCAAAAATATTTGAATTACATAAAAGTCAATGGACAAATCCTTGGAGCTGCTGAGTATGACAACACTTTTGGTTGGGATAACAAGCATGCTGGAGCCAGAATCCTTCTTTCAAAGGTAAAGAAAAAATTATAGTTTAAAATCAGAATTTGAGTATAGTCAAGTGTGTGATTTTAATTTGTTGTTTTGTTGTGAAGGCGTTTCTGGTTCAGAAAATGAGGACACTTACTGAATACAAAGGTCATGCTGATAATTTCATATGCTCTGTTATTCCCGGTGCCCCTTTCTCTATTTCTCAATATACTCCAGGTTCTTACATTTTTTACCCCCTCACTTTTCACTAATTTACAGTTAGAGCATGAACAACAGAAGTTCTTAAGGGGTTTTTAGCGGATGGGACTCGCTAAATCTCTTTAAAACCACCTCTTAGGGCATGATTAATGCAGGTCTCTTAACAAGGGGTTCTTATTTTTTAAGAGACCGTATCTTAATTATAACTAAGAAAACTTAAGAACCGTCTCTTAAATAAGAGACATAAGAGACGTCTCTTATCCGGAAAAATGTAAAAAAAAAAAAAAAAAATTAAAAAGAGGACAAAAAAATTAAGAACCCCATCTTAAGAGACCCGGGTTAAAGATGGCCTTATATCTCTTAATTAAGAGGTGTTCTTAGTTGGGTTCTTGCACTATTTGCGGGCTCCAGTGACACGTGGCGTTCCGTGATTGATCTGTTTTTTTTTTTATTTCTTTTTCTTTAAGAAAAAAAAACCTAACCCCTTTGTTTATGCTCTTAGCCCCTACATTAAAGAAAATTATGATATTAAATTTATTACTATTATTTATGGTTTTATTTTGTGATGTTAATATGTCACACTTTCCAGCAACCATATGAATTTTTTCTTTTAGTTTTACTTTAATTTTTTTGGTTTTTAATTTTTTTTAAATTTTTTCTTTTGGTTTTTGCTCATTCTGGAGTGATATATTCTTTTGAAAATATGTTATTTATAAAACAGTGCTAGGCATGAATAAAAGTAAAATGGTCTGATATTTTTGTATTGAATAAATATTAAACATTTTTATACACATATTATACAGGCGGATTATTATTTAAAATGGCAGACGAGAACATGCAATATGTGACGTCAACATCGTTCCTGCTCTTAACCTACGCCAAATACTTAACCTCCGCAAGAACTGTTGTCCATTGCGGTGGCTCCGTCTACACTCCCGGCCGCCTCCGATCAATCGCCAAAAAACAGGTCTAAAACTAGACTATGTTCTCCAGTTTTGTTAGAAATAAACTGTAGACTATTTTATCTAGTTTGGTTAGAAAATTTACATAATTATCCGTTAATTATTTAATAGGTGGATTATCTACTTGGAGACAACCCATTAAGGATGTCTTACATGGTTGGTTACGGTCCAAAATTCCCACGGCGAATCCACCACCGTGGCTCCTCCTTACCTTGCGTTGCAAGCCACCCGGCCAAGATCCAATGTCACCAAGGCTTCTCCATCATGCACTCTCAATCTCCAAACCCTAATTTTCTGGTCGGTGCAGTCATTGGTGGTCCGGACAAGCACGATCGCTTTCCAGACCAACGGTCTGATTACGAGCAGTCTGAGCCAGCTACTTACATCAATGCGCCACTCGTTGGGGCTCTTGCCTACTTTGCTCATTCGTATGGTCAACTCTAGTTGTAACCGTTGACTTCAATCTAGTAATGAGTGTATTAGTTATACTAAAAAGTAAAAGTGAAGAAGGAAGTTAATCTTTATTTATTTTTATTTTTAGTAGCATATATATATTTATATTGTAGTACGAAAATAGGATCACATGAGGACACTAGTCCAATCAATAGACATTAAGGAAGTATTGATTTATTTTATATATATATATATATATATATATATATATGTGATATTTATATGCAATAATATTTTAATTTTTAAACAGAAATGTAAAATTATTGTGATAAATTATCAAAATTAGATATGCAAAATAAAAAAATAGACAAATTTATAGATTTTTTCTAACATTATTACTTAAATTAACATATTTAGATAATTTATATCGATTTTAATCAATTTTAATTGATTTGAAATAGTTTAGATCGATTTGAATCGTATAAATTAATATAAATTAAATTTTAGAAAATTATTTTGATTATGATCGAATTGCCGGATAGACAGGAGCCCTAAGTGTCGTCTAGAATGATTTTTAGAACCCTCATCATGACTATTGATGTTATCCATCGTCGTTTTAATTATTGCATCCATATTGTTATGTTTTGTATGTTTGTGTTTAATATTTATTGGGGAGTGGATAGAATCTCCAGCTGCTTTGCGCTAATAAAAGATGAGATTGTGATTTCGTGATTTGTTCCCAACTTCTTGGGGGAGGGGTTGGAAAATATAGAGAAAAATAAGAAAACAATCACACAATTTTGGAACATAAAATCAGTAGCATTACGTAATACGTATAGTTTATGTACAGTTTAAATGATTAATTTGGTGATTTTTTTTGATGTGCGATAAAAATCTGTTAAAGCAAACTAAAATATAGGAGAATTCACATCAAAATAAGCAAAAAAAAATGCTTTTAGCGCGGAGGGGACAGATTTGCAATAATTTAATTTGACAGCTCAAGTGAAACTTTCGAGTCCCGGGATTTATTGGTTTCGTTAAACAATCTCACATGTAGTTCAGGACCAAGATTCTAAAAATAAATTTTAATAAAGGTGTCTGTGAGAATAAAAGGTCTAATTAATTTTCTTTTTATCGAAATAGGCATATGACAAAGTTTTTTGTTTCTATATTTAATTTTTCTCAAAAAAAAAAAAAAATTGAAATTTTACAATTTACATATGGACAAAGACTAATAAAACCACATTTAAAAAAATTATATACATCAGCCATACTAAATTTAGTATGTCACACCAATAACAGTTAGAACCTATATGATTAATTAGATATTTAGATCCATCCAAAATCACATAAAATATTATACCTCAAAGTGTAACTATTTATCTGGAAAGTCTATTTTTTATTAAGCTAGTATTTACTAGAATTGTCTATGGTAGTTTTCACATTAGGAAAAGAAAAAGAACCAGTCTTTCTGTTAAATGAGCGTTATTTAGAAAAATAAAAAGTAAAAGAGAAAAGAATAGAAAATGAAATGATGATTGATGTTTAATGCATCGGGAGAATCATTTTCCACGACACGAGAAGCGAGTAATTGACCATAGAGACAAGTGTCCTTTCTCATTGGTCGATTAAAGCTGCTTTTGTCACTCTTTTCTTCTGTCAATTTGTTTTTTCTCTTCAGTATCAATTTTCCATTAGTAGTATATATATTACTCACGATTGTGTATCTCGATATTTATTAATATTTCTTTTTAATAATTGATGACCCCATACTGTCTCGAGCACCTTCGTAAATGAATTTAATAGAGTATTTCCAAAAACAATAAATATAAAAAATTATACTTAAAACAAAAACTAAATATAAAATTACTCAAATATTGTTGAATATAGGTTTGGACAAAAAAACTTGGACCCAAAACCGATCCAAAATATCTAAATCTAGAATCGATCTGAAACTGTATTGGTACCTATATGGGTCTAAACTTCTTCTACGCGAAAAATTCAGACCCAAAAAAAATTGATCCGAATCCGCCCTGAATATGAGAACCGATCGAGTATCCAAGGAAACGAAACCAAAAACACTAACAAAACTAAAAATTTTCTTATATTCTTCAAGAATTCTCTATTATTCAAAAAATTTAGACCCAACCGACCCGAACCTGAAAACAACCGACCGGAAATCGACCCAAAATTCTATAGGTTTCTATATGGGTCTAAAACTTCTCAATCCGAAAGAGTCGAACCTGAAAGAAACCGACCCGAACCCAATCCGAATGTCGAATGCCTTGGCCTAGTTGAATATCTCAAATTTTAAAATTTTCAAAAAAAAATGAAATCTTATTTTAATCTTGTTATTTATTGAAATACTTTATTAAAATCTTTTAGTCAAGAAAACATTGCTTTGTATTCTCAAAATGTGTTGGTTGGCTCTCCTGCTTTCTTGCTTTGTTTTGGTTATTCTCGGTGGTCCTTATGCTTTTGGCTGTGTGCTGGTATGTTCTTGCCCCTGTTCTTCCCAAGTTCAGCTTTGGTACTCTTTTGATGGGGGTTTAGTTGCATTTGGAGTGTTGTGTTGTTGGCTTTGATCCCTTGTTTCTTTTGCATTGCATCTATGTTTATGTTTCTAGTTTATGGTTGTCGCTTTGGTTTCCTGGCTTGATCTCTCCTTCCTTAGAGCTTTATCTTTGGAAATACTATATCATAAAACTTTGTATCCTAACATGTTTCATTTTTGGTTGTTATCTTGAATGAACTTTCAGTGTGAAAAAAGTTTATTTCCATTTTGTTCAAGTCATCAAGTAACTTTGCATTAATAAAGTTCAGACAAATAACATAAAATTTAGAGAAAATCAATTTCTTTTATCATCTTAAACGTCTAATGGTTGAAATCGATCTAGTTGGTACAATCTGAAACAAGTTAGATGTGAAATGAAGACTCCATCGAAGACCTTTTTATTGTAAGATACAAAACTCATGTGACTTTGTCTTTCAAACATGTCAGTCACACACACAAGTACCATGAACACAACAATTTTGTAATAACCACATCCAACAAAGTTAAATTTTGTTTGCCTAAGCTTTGGTGAGTCATCCTTTCTTACACAGCGTTTATGTTAGTACAGTTAAGACTGAGTTTTAGAAGCTAAAGAAAAAAAACTCTTCAAGGTATCCATGTATCAGTCGTAAAATACTACATGAAATAGTACACGAAATGCTACGTGAAGCGAAGCCGTATAACTGACTTATAGACTGAAATTGGAATCAACTTAAAGTTGAACTAAAGGTTAATTGGAAGCTAAACAAGCTATGATTTACCTTGGAGAATGATCATTTATCAAAGGAAGATTTTCAAAAGGCTTTGCAAGATTTGGAAATATTTCATAAAGGAGATTTGAGAATATCTCTTCCTTGGGAAGTTGACTAAGGTTAGCCAAATCTACTAGCAGAGAAAACACCACCTCAAAAGTTAAAAACCTTAACATAAGAGTTTTAGTGTCTGAGATCACAAAACATAAAGGTTAAGGGTCATGAGAGGTTCTTGGAGTAAGTAAATCCTTGAACGTGTTAGATTAGTATCTCTATTTGATTGTGACATGTAACTCAACTCGTATAGGAGTTAGTAAAACACTTTTGCTTTGTAAAGAGAAATTTTCATTATTGTTTATGTTATAGTAATTCGTGAAATAAATAAAACATAGTATTTGTACATGTTACTCTATGTATCAGACTCATTTTACACTTTAAGTTTGTTCATCTTTTACTCGTTTTTTTACACAAACAAATTCATCCAACGCAGAACTGGATCAATCAGTCATAACGAACAGTTTCACCGGGAATTACAAAACCAAACTAAAGAGAACAAGTCATAGAGAAGAGTATTGGCTTTGACCTAGTCGCTCAATATACCACTGGAATAAGCAAACCATCCAAAATCAAATGGTTATGACAAAAATGATTATGATGAGTTCTCAAAATCAAACAGCCAAAATATGTCAATACTTACACATGCTCAGGGCTATAGAGCATTCCTATTGGATCAAAAACATTGATGCCGTGAATTACTCTCTCTTCTCAACTCAATTGAAATATCTGATCGTTCAAGGTGAACTGACTGAGTAATCTATGTCATGGAGCATATGTGCCATTGGTTTAGTCATTTGAATTTCAAGCATAGGTGAACCAACAACCATGTTCTCTATCTTGCCTACTGATAGTGAGTAGAGAAGAGAAATGCATGACAACATATCTAATGGATTCGTATGGAACACCTAAGGGACCAGGCATAACCTAAAGGAATACTTTCAAGACTAAAGCATAAAAGAGTTAGCATCTTAATAATGTAGTACAGTTTTTATGTTTATGTTAAGTGAGGTAGAATCTATCTAACGATGAAATAGTTTAAACAGAAAAGCCTCCTAAGGTTTAAAATATTATATTACAAAAGAAAAATAATATGTGTAGTTAACCAAGAGACAACAATTACTTGTGGGAAACTTTCATATATAATTGTAAAGAATATATATCAAATGTAAATACACATATACGTATCCAATAAATTTATAGATGTAACGAATGCTTAGATATTTTATAAACAGAACAATATAAAACTCACCACATTTTATAATATTCCAAAGCCGGATTTCACGATATATTGGAACCGACTATCAGGGAACTGGTAGTCCCATACACAATTTTATGGGTATCACGTCGGATCAGTGACACTGTATATGTATTGGTAAGTCGTGCATACACGTTCATATCACAAGTTGCTCGTTATGTTACTCAAAAAACAATTAAACTAATTAGAAAAGTGACCGTCTTTGTCAACGCTATTAACCTATATAAACACATGGAACTTAGCTTTCAAAACTTCACTTGCTTTTTCTACAATCCAACATATAAACAAAGCAAGCCAATAAATAAATGGCTTTCTCACGCCTTTCATTTGCTTCTTCTCTCGTTGTCTTCTCATCTCTAATCATATCCTCAGTTGCTAATTACGGCAATGAAGTCAACCCGGAGACAGGAAAATTTATTCCTGTAGCCGTTGAAGGTGTCATCATGTGCAGGTCCGGTGGCAAATCTTACCCAATTCAAGGTAATATATTACTTCTTTAATTTGAAACCAAGACATTGTTTTAAGGCCAATTCAAGCCCAGTTCTCTTAAATATTTTTTTTTTTAATTTTTGTCTTCAAAAGAACTTATAAAGAAAAAAATAACTAAAACATATTTTATTAAAGAAGCGAAAGATTTTTATACTCCTTACTTTAAAGATATATAAATATAAATAAATAAATAAACATTTTTTATAGTTTTTGAATTATATGTTTTCAAATTCAATTTTTTTGAATAATCTTTTCAATTATTTTTAAATTTTTCAAATTTTCTTTTTGAAGTTCGAAAATGCTTTTTGAAAATATTTTATAATTTTATTTATTTTTTAAAAATATTTATTTATTTTAAAGTTTTAAACTTCAACTCCAAAACCCCACCTTTTAATTCTAAACTCTAAATCTAAATTAATTAACCTTAAAGATATAAGTGTATATTTACCTTTTAATAAAACTTTTTATTGGTAGTTTTCTTAGTTATAGACTTTTTTGATGAAAAATTTAAAAAAATATCATAGAAAAGTTTTCTTGTTTTAATGGTAGAAAACTATTACGAGGAGCGTCTTTTATTACGTGTAAACGGTCGAACAAAATCATAATTTCAAAAGAAAAGTAAATTAATAAATGTATAAATTAGATATTTAAAACTTTAAATAGCTTCTAATTTACGGTCGATAATTTTTTACATAGATAGAGTTTTAACTTTAAATCGTATTTTTTTTTAAATTATATAGTTAATATTTTTTGAATATGGATTAAAACTATTTTGAGACCACATTGAGTATTGTAATATGTTAAGGTCATATCATTTTCATTCATAGCTATTAGCTTCTCCGCCTTAGAGCATCGGCATTGTTCAAAAGACCATATGAGCTTCTTCTCAAATATAATATTCATATTGTTTGTGCAGATTAATTATTAATTAATTTCAAAATTAAAACAAATCTAATCATGTAATTTTTCCATTTCACAAAAACTGTCGTTTTAAAATTTTATTTTTGTTTGACAAAGAATGTCTTTTACATTTACAATGTATAATTCTAAATAAATCCAGTTTTATTTTGATCGTTATACTGTATTAATTAGAGAGAAAAAATATTTAATATGTGAAAAAAGTAAAAAGAAATTAGATAATTTTTAATATACTTGAAAACTTTCAAATAACATTTTTACTGAAAAAAATGGAGTAATAAATTGACAACTGGTTTTAGACAGTTTCTCAAAAATTGTATCGAGTCTCTATCTCTTCTTTTACTTCTTTCTCTTACCTACTAAGAAAGAGTGTAATAAAATCGTTTGTTAACGACAGGTGCTACGGCAAGAATTGCATGTGTGAAGACAGATGTAAATGGCAAAGAGATGGTTCCAATCTCAATAATGAGCAGCAAAACTGATGCTAAAGGTTACTTCTTCGCCACGTTATTCCCTTCACAGCTTCCTGCAGGAAGGACGGTTAAAAACTGCAAAGTTTTCCTTTACCAATCTCCAAACGCTGATTGCGATTTCCCGACCGATGTGAACAAAGGTGTGAGAGGCCATTCATTGAGCAAGTTTCGTGTTCTTGAAGACAAGAGTTTCAAGCTTTACTGGGCTGGTTCTTTCTTCTACACCTCTGAACCTACTTACTACTAATCAAAGCTTCTTTTGATGTACCTGAAAGTCTATTTGTTTGCTTGATTCCTCGTGTAACTTGTCTTAAAATGAGCCAAGAGTTTTTTTTTTCTTTTTTGTGATTTAACATGATTTTTTATTTATTATGTCTTTTTTTTGGAAATTTAACATATCTATAAACCGTTGTGTGATGAAGTACATCCGGTTTTACTATTATGTGCAAGTATAAGGTTTTACAGAGTGTATCTACATATTACAGTTGTATGTTCATCCCACTCTCTGGTCTTTTTATACAATGACCTGGATTTATTGAACACAAAAACATCTACAAAAGAATTTGACTCTCGTTTATGGTTTAGTTTCAAAACAAAATGATATTTTTCAAGAATATTATAAGAGCTCTCTACCTCTACTTTGACCAGCCAGGCACTTTCTCTTGTCAAGTTTGCTTATCTTTTCCAGTGAACATGACAAAACTTCATGGCTAAGAACCTGAGCCCTTTAGCTTTAACACTCGAGAACTTGAGCATTATCTGTTGATCTAGGCCAGCTGCAACCACTGGACCATCCCAACACACCCAAGATTAGATCCACCTTTGTGCAAACGCTTACCTGGGAATTGCAGATACATAGAAACTGGTTAGGTTTACTGTACAAAACCTAAAAAAAATAGGAATCAAAAGAGAATTTTAGAACATTGGGATCTCTATAAATATTACCAAACTTTCAATGTTTGCTTCTATTTGAAACAACATTACTGCTAATCCTCTTCCTCTGTCAATCTCAGCCTGCAAAGAAAGAATGACAGTAGTCAGATGAGTCGTTAGAAACTACAAAGTAAGATCTTACAGTTAAAGCACACACCACGCAAGAACATACTGCGATCCCTTCAGCTGCAAGGACTGTTGTAACCTCTGCGATTATGCCTACGAAAATATTACAAACAGTTTTGATTTGACTATCTCAAAAAAGAGAAGAAAAAAAGAGATGTGGTTTTGGATTCATGATCATAAAGCATATAAAGAACATACCTTTACGATCCATGGATACAACACATAGCCAGTCGATGGAGTGACCTTCCAGATGATGCCATGAGTCGATCTTACTGGCTCGCCAACTCTCCAAACCGGGCAACACTTCTTTATAAGGAGGGATGTTAGCAGGAAAAATCTTGGCAATTCCATCTCCAGGTAAGAAGAACTCTGGATTCTCCAAACTCGAGTTTTTGATGGCTTTGTTGTGTTTCCCATTCACCTTTGGGACCCAAACGCTCCCGTTTTGAGAAACGGGTGTTGCGTTTCTGCCTTTGTCTTGTGACTGAAACTGCTTAACATTAACGAGAATCTTCTCCCACCACTGTAGGCTCTTTCTTGAATCTTCTGTGAGATCTTCTACGTCACTCTCAGAGTCCGCCACAAAGTCATTCACTCGATCCTGGGTTATTTCTGCAGCACATTGCGCAGCTTGCTCCCTTAGGAACTGTAAGAAGTTGAGGAGGCAGCAGTAAGTAACAGTAAGCCAATTAGCATAACGTAAGAACATAAAAAAAATAACATACCCTCATAATCTTGTGTCTTGCACTCCTTGTTTTAGCATGTTGCAACCACTGTTTATGTCTCTGGAAAGCAGATTTGCTTGAGAGGGCCTGTGATGTGACAATAACAATAATAACAAAACACGATAGCTTATAGAACGTAGGTATTAGAGCATGATAAAGGCAATCAAATTTCTCTAAGCAGGACAAAGTGATAAGAACAAAATGACAAACATGCAAGAGAGAAAAGGTACAAACGTTGTAGGTGAGTATCTCCACGACCTCGGCATTCTCAAGAACGTGAGTTGGAGAAACAAGATTACCATTCACCTAAAGTTTCAAGCAATAAACCATCCTTAACCTCAGTTGACCGTATTCAAAGATAATAGATAGAAAATTCAAAGATAGCAAGGAAAGAATGACAGGAAAGTGGGAAATACCTTTGCTGCTACCATCTTGTTTCCAATTTCCGTGTGAATCAGATAAGCGTAGTCAACAACGGTGGCTCCTTTAGGAAGGTTCTTTATCTGCAAGTAGAATACTTAAGCATCTAAGCAAAGATTTAAAATGGATGTCTCAGAGCTTCGTCGTTACCTCTCCTTTAGGTGTGAACACAAACACACGACTACCTAAAAGATCCCTCGTAATGGTATCCACAAATTCTCTAGAGCTCATGTTACCCACAAACTCCTCTTGCCATTCCCTAATTGCATTTAGCCACCCAATCTGGAAAATGAAACTGTCACGACTAGTATTATATATATCACTGCCTACGTCTGGAACGTCTGTCTGCATTTTTCTTTACTTGAGAGTATGGTAAGAAAATACCCTGAGTGCAAAATCTGCATTGTTGAGGCAACCTGTCTTCCCCCTTGAATGTCTACTTACTGGAACTGGACTTCCAGCTAATCCAGCAGAAAGAGCCCTGCCATTATAGTAAACAGCAATCCCCCTTTCAGCTATCAAGTCCATCTCCTCGGTTCTGATCTGCAGAGAGAAATGTTGTTTTAATACCCAATCAAGTCATCCTTTTATGAATTCCCACATGACAACAAAAATCTAACTCAAAATGTAATTTTGTATTTGGGGTTTTCTTAAGAACTGTGGTTAAATAATATCATCAAATACCTGAACCTCCAGCCGGAACATACTCTCATACAAGAACGGAATCACAGTAGTATGGAGGCTCTGGTAGCCATTAGGCTTCGGTGTCGCAATGTAATCTTTTACCTGTAACAAAAAAGTAAGACATGCTCTGATGTAACCTAGTGAAAATATATCTTGAGCGAACAGAGGATCAGATACATACAGTTCGGGGAATAGGTTTCCAGATCTCATGAACTAGCCCAAGAACATGATAGCATATCTGCATTGATGACAGAGTGAGGAAATTAAGTGACACACCAGAACGCATCGGAACAAAAGGTACCAGCTTCCTTTTCATTGAGGGTTCACCTGTTGTGGACTGCATAAAGGCCCAACCCCCACAGAAGGTTTTGGCTTTACAACAATCCTTAACTGCTAAAATAAACAATTTTAAAGAAGCAACATTAACAATCATATTAGGATGGCAAATGGAAGTTCTGTATTCGAAACTTTTGATACAACTTGGAGATGAGTGTAAAACACAAACCTGAGCAATCTGGTTGTAATCATTAATTGATCCTTTTGATTTGAGCGCAGCTTTGTATATGCTGCATGCAAAAATAAGAGACTTCAGATGCTGAAGAAAAAGGTATGTTACAGAGTATAATGAAGAAGTAACTTAACGGATTCACCTGTAAGTTTCCTTGCAAACAGATCGAACATCAGTATTCACAGTAACAAGGTCTAAAAACTCATCATCTTCAATCTTCTTCACCAAAATTCTGTTTGCCTAATATACACAGTTGACTCTGTGAATACAAATGGACTAAAAAAAACGACCAGATGACTTCACAGCTCGAAAATTCAAAGAGGTTGTAGGTTGATAATAATTTTCTTTCTCTTTTCAGTCAACGTTTTGGCAATTTAACCTAAGAGCCCATAATAAGTTGAAGTTACCTCACTGAGTTCTTTCTCATGCTCTTTGTAGAGGTTAGCGATCATGCTTGTGACTCTCTCATAATCTTCAGCACTTACGTACATGAAAGATAGATTTTCCAGTTCAGACTGCAATATTAGAACCACAAAACTCAGAACTTCAAGGGACACAACAGTGAGATAACGAGCTTTCATTTACACTATAATGCATTTCAACTGAATTGACCAGAAAACTATGCTACCTCATGGCATAATATTTATTTAAGAATAATAGGAAACAAAAACAATAATTAAGGGTTATACCTTTATTGAATACATTCCAAGTAATTTAGCTAAAGGAGCAAAGACCTGCAAAGTCTCAGCTGCAATGCTGGACTGAACGAAATTCACAAAATCATTAGTTATCACAACTGAAACATAGAGATGAGAGCGGTATGGGCACAAATCTCAACTACTTGAAGGAATCACCTGCTTATGGGGAGGCATGTGGCAGAGAGTTCGCATATTATGCAACCGGTCAGCTAGCTTGACAATAATGACGCGGACCTGGAATGAAGCAGTTAGTCTTCTGATGAATAATATAACCATACTTGCTGAGACAACAATCTTATAAAATTGACACCTCGTCCGTCATCGCCAGGAACATCTGTCGCAAATCATCTGCTTTAACATCTTGAATTGATTCAGTTTCGGTTTTACACTTCAATTTTCCCAGTTTTGACACCTAATAGAGAAAAATCTTTTATGAATAGATGAAACTTCATGTCAAATGAAGCGTAGAGCTGTTTCTCTACAGGGTAAGCCGATAGGAAAATAGTGTAGAAAACACAGATATGCAGACCTTAGTCTCCCCTTCTACAATGTGACGCACAGTTGCACCAAACTCTTCTTCTATCTTTTCAAAAGTAATAAAATTTGTATCTTCGACAGTGTCATGAAGTAATCCAGCAACAATAGACTCCCAATCCAATTCCTAAGCAAGAACAAAAACAACTGAACAAGCATTCCAAGTGAACCATATTCATAATGTGTCACGCAACTCACAAGTTCCCCAAGGATACGAGCAACTGCAACTGGATGTATAATGAATGGCTCCCCACTACGTCTCTTTTGACCATGATGTGCCTCAAACGCCAACTGCACAGACCTTTCTTACTGAATTAAGAGACGAATAAATGAAAACTGAAACGTACTCCAATAATTATATAGCAGAAGGAAGCCATTTGAGTATTAAGAAACTTATAACATCATACCTTGAGGCCCTTTTGAACAAACTCTAATTCTTTACAGGATAAGTAAGATATCGATGGGAAAAGGTCCTACAGAGATAACCACCCATCAAAGTGATTAGAGTACTGTGGTAGCAAGTGACATTAAAAATGAAGAGGGCAGGGTCAATCACCTCCCATAATGTTTCGACAGTAACATCCTCAGAAGTACCAGAAGATTCAGATGATAAGCAATACAGTTCACATCTTTTATGACCACCACAGGATGATCTGGACCTCAAGATTTTCCCCACATTTACAAAGTGAGGAAGCTCAGAGAAACCTACTTCATATTCATAACTCTGCCAAGCGCACTACATTATCCAAAGGAGTGACCGTAAGGAAACTTACCGACACCATGGCAACACAGACATGGTGATCATGTACACAATTTGGAGACTTACAGATTGTATTCTACTCTTTCTGCCAAATAGAAAGACAGGTGGATGAGCAGTGGTAGCGAGAAACCCAGTTAAGGCTCTAGGGGCTTTCCAAGCACAGGAGAGAGCAATTCTTGCATTCAAATCTCCTTTGGTTAGATTACATATGTTCACACATTCCACAGACACTGCAATGAACCCCACAAAACAAGGAAAATATTGAGCAAAAAATGGATACATGGGTTCAAGGCAGCTAAAAAGTAGGTTCTTTAGTTAATCAGAAAGAGAAAACAGTGGTCCTCAAAAAGAAAAGTAGAATGTATTTAGTTAGTTGGAACATGAAGTAACACAAAGAAGCACTAGTTTACATCCAAATCCAACTTCCCTACATTTACTAAATGAGACGGAAAAAGAGAGAAACATCACCCAAAATGGATTCTCTCTTCCCTCGCACACATACAGACAAGAACAAAACTAGCTTTTCAGTTCAGTTGTACTTGAACACATTCCCTGCAACATATACTTTGTTTTCCCTCGCTCGCACACATACAAACAAGAACAAGAACAAAACTAGCTTTTCAGTTCAGTTGTACTTAAACCAATTCCCTTCAACATAGTCGTAAAAAGACTCCTAAGAGAACAACAGTCCTAAGGAAACATTAGCAAGACGCACAGAGAGAAATCAAAAGGGAATACGCACTGGACATGGAAGAAGGCATTGCTAATAATGATGTAAAGCAATCGTCGTACTAAATCGATCCACCATTTGATCAAATCTCCAGAATTTGAAATTGGTTCGAAGGAGAGAAGAGAGGCACACAGTGAATGTGGAGAAGCGAGAGACAGATAATCAACTCTCTCATAGGTAGACCTGAGTCCTGGCCACACAAATGCCCATTAATATAAAAAATGTTTAAAAGAGAAAAAAACAAAGATATTTTTCCCTTTGTGTTTAATGCTAAATATTTATGTATAAAAATGTTTAAAAGAGAAAAAAACAAAGATATTTTTCCCTTTGTGTTTAATGCTAAATATTTATATACATAAATATTTATTTTACTATCATTAGTAACATTAGTTATATTTTTTAAATATTTAACTATTACAAATACAATAATTTTATAGTATACATGTTAAAATATACATAAAAATTATATTTTAAAATTATTTTATATTTACATTATATTAAATTTTTGATTTGGTTTTCAAAGTTAAATTACCATTTAACAAAATTTCAATGTTTATTAAGATAATACATATATATGTTAAATTTATGTTTATATGTTAATATCAAATGTTTCAATCCGTTTATTATTATATATTATTTTATTGAATTTTCATATGATTGTTAAATAAAATAATATATATGTAAAATTCATATTTTAAATTATTTTATATTTAATTTATACTAAATTCTGATTAGGATTGCAAAGTTAGATTACTGTTTAGCAAATATTTATATTTCTTTAAATAATATATTATTGTATATATGTCAAAATTTTACTCCTCTATCATATATGTGCAATTTAATTTTTCATATATTTCAATGAAAGAAACTTATCCAATACAAATCTTATCACCTGCCCATCAAATTTTTTAAAAAAAATATGTAAAATAGTATTGTTATATTAAAAGTTTTTAAAATAAAATTTGCTACAAAATAAAAATTCATAAAAATTTATAGCAATAATAGTATAAGCCACATAAACATTATTATAAAGTTAGATAATATATAACACAAAATTATATTAAGTTATTGATAATTTTATTATATAAACTATAACTTGAGCATAAAAAGAAAACCCCCATGACGAATAATATTATAATAAATTCAAAAATTATTATAAAATTAGATAATATATAACACCAGATTATAATAAGTTATTGATAAACTTTATTATATAAACCATAACTTTGTAGTATAACTATAATGTTAGTCATATATTTAAATATTTATATAACTCTTACAAACACAATACTTTTATATTTTAAATTTTAAATTTTATCTTATTCAATTTGAATTGATTACTAAATAAATTAAAATATATATGAAAAATTATATTTTAAAATTATTTTATATTTAATATTTACTAAATTTTGATTTGGATTTCAAAGTTAGATTACCGTTTAGCAAATTTTTATATTTATTTAAATGATATATTATTGTATATATATAAGTATAGAATTTTTTTTTCATTTTATAAAAGTAAAGGATTTTCATTTTTTTAATTTTATAAAATATAATTTAATGTATATAAATCTATAATTATATTTTATATAATTTGAAATTAATTAAATGGTTACATAGTTTTTAGTGTTGAGATCTTGATAAAATATTTTCCAAAAGATTTGTTATAATTTTTAATATATATATATATTATATTTAAAATAAAAAGATATTAAAAGACTTTATGATTAATGTAGTTACAAATATTTTATCATTAGTTTTAATGAAATAGATTTTATTAAATTTTTATAATGATGGTACAAATAAAAAAATCACACATAAAATGAGTCATGACTTCCATTTTAATAAAATAGATATATTAGAGAAAATAGTTTTTTTGAGCCAATACTAACCTTGGAAAATAAAATTACCTATATATTTAAGAAATATTAAAATATATTAAACATTTAACTAATTCCAAAGCAAGTAACATTCCCCCCTCTGCTTTTCATCAACAGGTAATATTCATCCAAGAACTCCAACCAATTCTCATACACTACATGAGACATGAATATGCATTATGGAAAAAACTTTGTGAAATCTTTTATGAAAATCAAAAAAATATAGAAGAGAGGTTGAAGAAGACAATATATTACAGAAACTGATTTTTTTTTTTTACTTTTTTGTTCAAAAAATCAAGTTTAAAGATAAAGAGATTTGCAAATATTTTCATAAGTACTATTTCCTTAATTTTCGCAACTATTCATATTTATCCGTATAATCTAAGTTCTAATATAGGTAGAAGACAGTTACAATGTTTAAAACTAAGGTCTACGACTAAGTAGATTATTAGTGGACAATAAATTGTTACTTTCTTTTCAGCATATTACGTTTTCTAAAAAAAAATATGACACATAACAAAATGTGGATTCTACTTCGTAGAATACGACATCTGCTATCCTTAGAACATAAATTTAATTTTTTATTTAACAAATTTTTCAAACACAAAAAAATATCAATACATTGGTATAAGTATTTCTTCATTATTATATATTTTTCAAAAAAAAATTTGGTTTGCAAAATAATTTATTTTGATTTATTTAGAAAAATGAAAAGGGCATTAAAGTGAAAATGGTACAAATTCGTTTTTATGCTAATGGAACAACCTTATGGTTTTTTGGCTCAAAAAACAATTTCCCCAATATATTATATTATCATATATCCAATAACTTCAAATGGTAACAAGAACGTTCGCAACTATTGCTGTATGGTGTAATTATTATGGTATAACTGTGATTCATCTATGATAAACAATTCAAAACAAAATATGAATGATGACATGTATGTATAGTGAATATTGTAACTGAAAGAAACATATAATATATTTATATTTTACAAACGAAAAAAGATTAGTGATACTAATTTAGTGTTAACAAATAGATATTTTATTAAAAAAATTATAAAAAAATATTTATAGCTTATTCCCTAAGTAGGAATCATTTCTATTTAAGAATTATAATTACACTAATTGTCGTTTTAACAAAATTAAATTAATTAATTCAAAAAATAATTATAACTTATTTTATAAATAGAAATATTTTTAACAATATGTGAATAGTGATTGATATAATAAATAGTATAGCTACGGGATACATATAATATATATATATATATTATAAATTAAAAAGTAAATGATGCTAAACTATAAATACCAGATTATATTTACAATTATTCAAATATATATTGTTATTATTTTATATATTTTATTAATTATTTAAATTTATACTCATTAAACATTAGTATAGTTATTTATTAATTAAACAGTACAGATTTAAACTTCAATTTGTGTTTATTATATGAACAAAACAGTATTGATTACATATGTGGTTTTATGTTTTTTTAATAATTGTTTAAAAAATTGTTTGCAACAACAACTAACTACACCTAATTTCTTTTTTTTCATTAAATTTATACTCATTAAATATTAGTCTAGTTTTGACCCAAAAAAATATTAGTCTAGTTAATTTATTTATTAAAAAGTACATATTTAAATTTCAATTTGTGTTTATTATATGAGCAAAACAGTATTGATTACATATGTGGTTTTATGTTTTTTTTTAATAACTGTTTAAAAAATTGTTTGCAACAACAACTAACTACACCTTATTTCTTTTTTTCCAGGTTAAAAAGTGTGGTGCAATTGTACGTCACATTTAATCTATAATATATAAAAGTTAAGGCTATAAGCCATTGAAGGTATGATGTTAAACAAGTAATCATATTATGACAAATCATTTTTTTTTAATTTCTTATTTATAAAAATGTCAATATTAACAAAATTGTATTATTTTAGTATAAATAGAAATAAATATCAAATATGGTAAACTTACAAAAATAAAAACATTATATATAAGTTAACTTAATATATAGCAGATCTTCAAAAAATACTAATAAAAATAATAATTAATTTCAGAATACAAATTTTCAAACAATTATAATTGTATAAATTTAAAACAAGTGATTTTAAAAATTTAGGTTATATATTATTGAAAATATTCACAAATAACATATACTATATACAATTTGATGTTATAAATCATTGAAATTGTCCACATATTATTTCAAGTCACATATAAAAGTATACTAATCACCTTTTCATTTATTATTTTTTAAAATTTGAAGATCTTCAAAAATTATCTCTTTCAAAATAGAAATCAATATTAAATTTAGTAAAAAAATAGAAATATCATCAACTCATTCAGTTTGATATATAAACTAAACCTCTAGAATATTAACATAAATTTAACTAACAAAAAAATTATTTTTAAATAATACAAAATTTCAAACAATAAAGACACTATGAACCTAAAAACATATATTTTAAAAATTAGGATTTATATTATTTAAAGTGTTTAAAAAGAACTTCTATACTATATAAAAGTTGAGGCTATAAGCCATTGAAGGTATCCACATAGGATGTTAAATAAACAATCATATTATGACAAATCATTTTTTTAATTTCTTATTTCTAAAAATGTCAATATTACCAAAATTGTATTATTAAGTATAAATAGAAATAAATATCAAATATGATAAACTTACAAAATAAAAAAAATATATATAAGTTAACTTAATATATAACAGATTTTCTAAAAATACTAATAAAAATAATAATTAATTTCAAAATACAAATTTTGAAACAATTATAACTGTATAAGTTTAAAACACGTTATTTTTAAAAATTAGGTTATATATTATTGGAAATAATCACAAATAACATATACTATATACAAGTTGATTTTATAAATCATTGAAATTATCCACATATTATTTCAAGTCACAAATAAAAGTATACTAATCACCTTTTCATTTATTATTTTTTAAAATTTGAAGATCTTCAAAAATTATCTATTTAAAATTAGAAATAAATATTAAATTTAGTAAACAAAATAAAAATATGATCAATTGAGTCAGTTTGATATATAAAAACCTCTAGAATATTAACATAAACTTAACTAACAAAAATTATTTTTAAAGAATACAAGAATTTCAAACAATAAAGACACTATAAACCTAAAAACATATATTTTAAAAATTAGGATTTATATTATTTAAAGTGTCTAAAGAAAACTTCTATATTACATAAAAGTTGAGGCTATAAGTCATTGAAACTATCCACATAGGATGTTAAACAAGCAATCATATTATAACAAATCATTTTTTTTTAATTTCTTATTTCTAAAAATGTCAATATTACCAAAATTGTATTATTTGAGTATAAATAGAAATACTATGAAATATGGAAAACTTACAAAAATAAAAACATTATATATAAGTTAACTTAATATATAACAGATTTTTGAAAATACTAACAAAAATAATAATTAATTTCAAAATACAAATTTTCAAACAATTATAACTATATAAGTTTAAAACACGTGATTTTCAAAATTTAGGTTATATATTATTGAAAATATTTACAAATAACATATACTATATACAAGTTAATATTATAAATCACTGAAAGTGTCCAATATTATTTCAAGTCACAAATAAAAGTATAATAATCACCTTTTCATTTATTATTTTTTAAACTTTGAAGATCTTCAAAAATTATCTCTTTAAAAATAGTAATCAATAATAAATTTAGTAAAAAAAATAGAAATTTCATCAATTGAGTCAGTTTGATATATAAAATAAACCTCTAGAATATTAACATAAATTTAACTAACAAAAAAATATTTTTAAAGAGTACAAGAATTTCAAACAATAAAGACACTATGAACCTAAAAACATATATTTAAAAATGGGGATTTATATTATTTAAAGTGTCTAGAGAGAACTTGTAAAGAGAAACACTTTAGGATAACAATAAAAAATGTTTTGTCAAAAAATAGTATTTGAGGAGAAAAATAATAAATATAAATTTATATCCCTAGGGCTAACTAATCTAGACTTAGAGTTTAGGGTTATGAGTTGGGGTTTTGGAGGTGAGGTTTAAAATTTTTATAAATAAAAAATTTCAAAATAAAAATTTAAAAATAGCTATTTGAGATAATTGTTCATTTACAAGTAACATTAATAATATAACAGCTGAGCATCCAAATTTGATATTTTAAATATACACTTAACAGAGCATCCAATATGCTATTAAATTTGAAAATTAAATACCTTGTATTTTGTGGCTACAACATATTTACTAGCATATACATCAAAATAAAAGGTATTTAATTTCAAAATATTTAAAGTAATCAAATAAATTAAAAAAGTAAACTGAAATTTAGTATTTAAAATTTTCCTATTTATATTGTTATATCGGCTATAAAATGTCATCAAATTTATATTAGGTTGCATAATTTTCTTGAAAAATGATGGTTGATTTTAATTCTTTTTATCAAACCATTCTTGGCTTACAATAACTTTTATTAAAAATGATAGTAAAAATAGTTTACTTACGTAAGTCACGTTGTTAATTATATTGTTTATTTATGCGTTTTCAACTACCTTTTATCATTCAAATGCATTAACATACATCAACAATTATGATTAATATTGTTTAAATTTATCAAAATATTTATTATGATTAAAACCTAAATCTAAACATTATACATATATGCATTTAAGAGAATTAAATTGAAGCATTTTCAATATATATAAGCACACAATAACTATCTAATAATTATACTTTCACTATAAAAAATGGTAAATATAAAGCAAAGTTAGACCGTGTACATAAGAAATAATCTTTTATGTCATTGAACTAGAAAGATATGTCAAAAATTTAAGATAAAAATGTTAATAACAATATAGTAGTAGTTAATACACATCAAAAATTATATTATTTTAAAATAAATTACGATTAATAAATAATATAAATATGTCTATAAATTACTTATACATTTACTTATACAAACAAAGAGACATCTTAATATTGGCTATTCAAGACATACAATTGTATAAAATTTCTAATAAAATAATAATAAATCATATTTTGAATATAATTCATAGAAAATTTTCTATAAATAATTTATCTTTTTATTATTTAATATAAAATAAAATTAATTATTAATAAAAACTTGCGCATAGCGCGAGTTGAAAATCTAGTTTATCAAAAACTATAGCACTAAAGTAACATGAATGGTGACACAATTTTCTTCCCTCAGTGCGTTTCTCTTGTCCCTTAGCATAATATATATGTTCCCTTTAGGGGTTTCCATCTTATCTCTCTTAGAGAGATAAAAATTTCCTCTTCTTTTCTCTTAACAAATTCTTAATCCAATGAAGACTTAGCTACTTCTTTTATGTAAATACTTTCAATTTTAGGATCAATTTTGTTTCCGCTTGTCAGATTTTCAATTCGCTTGGCGATGTTAATGTGAATCTTCAACTTAATCTAAATAGATTTTCAACTTCTCTCTCTTCTAATTTAGTTGATTTAATAGAAGTTTTAGTCTTATTCGAGAGTTAGTGTTATATATTCCTCTTGTTTCAAGACTGATCAAAGTCTGATTGTAGATCAGATATGTAGCCACCTTTGTATGAAACTCTCTAAAGCCTTGCTCTTTTTTTTTTTTTTGTTGGAGATCGTTTTGTCTGAAGGAAGTAATATTGTCCATTATTTTATTTGATAAATTCTATCAAAAGACAACAACAGAAAAATTCGGGTCGACGAGCAATTTCCCCACGAAAACTATCATATAACATCAGATCCCCACCAAACTATAACCTAGTGTCAAATCTCCATGATTTGAAAGTTATAAACTTATTTCTCCACGGATTAATAATTTCGAATGTATTTCTCCCCGAACCGATACTTCGAAACTTAATTACTCATAAACTATGGTTTTAATTAGTTTATTATTAACCAAATAGTTTAAACCGACTAAACCAAACTAAAATTCATTTTAACAATTTTTATTAAATAATATTGTTTTTTTGTTGAAATTTTAAAATATAGATTTTTTTTAACTTCAGCGAAGTTTTTGGTTTATATTTTTGTGTTTTCTTAAATTTAAAAGAAAAATTTACATCAAAATTTCATTTTTATAAAGTTTAATAAAATCACAATGAAAAAACAAGCTTGTTAAATTTGTATTTTTTAAAAAATTTGAAAGAAAAAAAATTAAATTTTGATAAAAATATATGTCAAAATTCAACAAAAATATAGATTTTGGACATATACTTCTATCAAAATTTAATTTTTGCTTCCAAATTTCAAAAATACAATAACTTAATAAGCTTTGTTCATTGTAATTTTATTAAATTTTTTAAACATAAAATCTTGATGTGATTTTTTATTTTATTTTTTTCAAAAAATTCAAAAATATAAAAAAATTAGGAAAGCTTTTTTGAATTAAAAAAAATACATGTTTTGAAATTTCAAAAAGAAGAGAAACAATATTCTTTAATAAAAAATTTAAAATGAATTTTGGTTTGATTTAACCGGTTTAAACTATTTGGTTAATAATAAACCAATGAAAACCAAGGTGTATGGGTAATTAAGTTTCGAAGTATCGGTTCGGGGAGGAATACATTCAAAATTGTTAATTCATGGATAAATAAATTTATAACTTTCAAATCGTGGATATTTGACACTAGGTCATAGTTTGATGGAGATATTATGTTATATGATAGTTTTTGTGGAGAAATAGCTGGTCGACCCGAAAAATTCATAGGATACATTATGTCGATAAAACGAAAACAAGCCTTGACAAACAAATTATTACAAATTATGATTTAACATACACGACTTCAAGAGAAACCAGTGATGAAACTCAAGTTGAAATTAGGTTGGATTTTGCCAATACATTGATACCATAATGCTCTTGTCCTGTGCGTTTTAATAATCAAATTGCTTTTCTTCAAATAAAAATAGATTTTGTATTTGGTAAAATGTGTTCCGAAGAGGCCACTCAATGAAGTTTGTAATAGAACCTGACAAACAATCTTCAACAACCATTACAATAAAATCGAAGCAAAAGGAATATACTTACGATTCCAAAAGCAGGATGAAAACAAAAATATTCCTAATTTTTTTAAATAAGCAATCAAAATAAAACCATAATACTAGAAAGCAAAGAAGAAAAGACTACAAGAAAAGAAATTTCAATACCTACGTTATGAAAGTCACCGACGCTATAAGAGCCACCGACGCATATACAAGAAAAAATCTCCTATTTTCTCTTTTGACTATTAGAGCAACTTTTTTTTTTTTTTTTTTTAGAGCAACCTTGCGTATGTGCTAAAATACTTTTCAAAACAATAGTTTAGGATTATAAACTATATAATAAAATAGATATTAAATTTTGCATTTTAAAATGACCTCTCTAATAACATGTTTTATTTAACATTTTAGTATATGTGTGTATGTTAAAATTATTTAATTAAGAATGTGGATATTTAAAAATAGATATTAAATTTTATTAACCTTTACCTTTTAACTGAAATATATAATCTTAAATTTTAATAATATTATTAGTTATTTTAATTTATTATTTAAAAAAAATCTTAATTTTCCAAATTACTAAATGTTAAAATCATCCAATATTAAAATATAATATAATTTTAATAAATTACTCAATACAGATTATATTTTTTTAATTTACATATATTAAGAGAAATGACCAAGAATAACATAAGTTGAATAACACTTTGTAAAAATACACACTACAAAAATATATTTTTACACTTTAGTGATTATTGTTTACGGTTTAGTGTTAAAGAAAAGATGTTGTGTTTCTAAATTTTTTATAAATATTTATAAAATTAATTAAGTTTATTTTCATTAAAAAGTTAAGATATTTTGAAAATAGTAATTCAGTATATATAAATTTGCAAAGTAGTATTAAACTTATGGTATAAATGAAATTTTTTAATATATTAATTTGCTTAATTCAAATTATATGATATTTCATATTATGTCTAGCCTAGATAAGCCTTTCATATAAATTAACCGAATGATCCGAAGGTAGTTATCTTTTTGAGTACTTCATGTTACATTGTCCAACCCAAACCTTATATTCTGATAAAGACTTACTCGGAAAAGAAATAAAAGAATACTTAAGATAGACTTAAAAGTTTTTTTCATCAAAATAAAATTTTTTAAAAAAAATTATCAAAATAGACTTTATTAAAAAGTGTAAATATAGATTTATATTTCTTAGGTTAACTAATCTATATTTAGGGTTTAAAGTTATGGGGTGGAATTTTGGAGGTATGTATAAAATTATAAAAAATATATTAAATTTTTCAAAATAAAATGTCTATTTTAATCATTTTAGGTCTATTTTGTGATAAAAACTTTAAAATATCTATTTTAAAGATTCGCATAAAGAAATATATATAAGAGACTTGTGAGTTAAAGCCCATAATAGAGATATTGTAAGGAAAAAAGATATATAACAGAATGTTTGAATTTAGGGAAACAACAGTAGAATTTTAGTAAGATAGTTTACACGAACAATATTAATAAAGACAATGAACATATAACAAATAAATAAATAATACATTTCACAGAGAGCATTCTAAGTGCTCAGCTCGACCCAGGGGCGGACGTAGCAAGGGACGTGCAAAGTAAGGTGCACCTCAAATATTTAGAATATTTGAAGTCCCGCTAATTAGCCAACCAAAACCTTAATTCTATCAAAGATAATATTTTGGTGCATCTTTTACAAGTTAACATAAAATAATAATATACCCTATATATGCAAAGTTTGCATAAAATCCCTAAGCCAATGCTTTGAAACTCCTTGGCTAAGCACGGCTTTGGGTCGATGGATCAAAAATATTGTCAAGTCAGCATGTCTTGGATGGACTTTCAGTGAATAAGATTTTTGTGATAAATCCGGTTCCAACAATAAATGTGGTACCATTTTCGTATTGTAAAGTAGAAGTGAAAATAAAATACATAATCTAGTTTAACTTGTTGGTTATATGAATATAAAAATAAGAAAAATAGGTTAGAACAATTAACAATTAGAAGAATATATTTTTGAAATCTAGGTTCAAGTTTCATCTCTTAGTGCAAAGATGACACCACAGTAAGTAATACAGAAGGTAAACCGAGAGACAAATTACACAAGCAAACACCAAGCTTTTATTAGAATCTCCTTTAAACAATCTTTACAAGACTTGCTTATTCAGCTTTTACACGTCTAGTGTTAACACCCTAACACACGCTACTGAAAGATTCCTAAGCTACTCGCTTATGTCTCTCCTCCGTCAAGTACTTCAGCCACTACTTCAGCCACTGCTTCAGCACGACCCAAGAACACCTCCAAGAGCTTCTCTCTCTTTCTATAAGATCAGCCTCCGTGTCTCTGTCCCTCTACAGACGACCCCATAGCTATCTTATATTAGTCTCCACGTTCCCGAAACCCTAGTCTCCAAGGCAACATGATATGAACATCTTCCATAACAATAAGTGCAACTTTCCTTTTCTTGGAATGCACTTATTCCTCTTTCTTTAAGTCATAAACTTGCTCCTCAAGTTTATTCCTCTTTCCTTTTTCTTCAAGATACTCCCTTGCTCTCCAAGTCTACACGACTCCAGCTCAGCATCTTGACTCCACATGGTCTTCACCACTTACCACGACGTCTGCTTCAGCAACTACGTCATCGACTGCTTCAGGGCGGACATCTTACATCAACAATCTCCCCCTTTTAGCTTTGTGTGCCGATCAAGCACAACATTCTTCTGGTTCAACAACCACGTTCCTCACCTGGAAACTTCAATGCTAAATGTGCTTTTCTCACTCACGAGATGTGCACCACAACATGCTTTTCTCCCCCATGAGATAGCACCATCTACTTCAGGACATCCATCACCATGCTCTTCTCCCCCATGAGATATGCACTCCTTAGACCAGAACGTCACCATTCTCCCCCTGCTTGATTTCATACTAGCTAAAACAAAGATGCTTAGATGTCAAGCCTTACAGACCCAACCGTCTGCTTCTTCATAAGTACTGCATCGGGCTCTGACGCACCTCTCGAACTACCTTCTGACCCACTTCTGATGAGGACATGGCTTTCTTCATGCGTCGTCTCCTTGACCATGAGCCCCTCCTCATCCACACCGAGTGTCCTCTGCACTCGTTGCTATTGTCTTAGAGTGATTTCACTATCACCCTCCTGAAAATCATCTCGCATCACTTCCTGTCGCACTTCGATCTCCTTCCCCTTTGTTCTATGGACAACTCCGTGTCCTAGCTCCAGACTTGATACTCCTTGACCTTCCTCAAGGTCACTCCTATCAGACATGCATCCATCTTCTGATGTTTCTTCCTTGACCTCATCAAGTGAGCCACTCTTGGCTACAAACATCTCATCAACCCTCTTTGGTTTAGTGAACGCCTTGTTCACCTTCTTGGCCATGTTTCTGCTCTTCTCACGAGCAACACACTCCCTCTTCTTGTGTCCAACCTTTCCACAGAACCAACATCACATCCGATGTTGCTTCTTGCTAGGCCTGGCCCAGTTACTGATGCACTGATCAGTCTCCTTCCTTGTACCAGCTGCACAACCATGCTTCAGAACCTCCTGTCTGACCTTCATGTTGCTGCACTGATGTACCACTTTCGGCTTGTTACTCACAGCCACGCGCTGTAGAACTTCCTGTCGTACTCCTTGTCGCACGTCCCGACGTACTTCCTGACAAGCTTCTTTGGCTCCACTTTTTGATGTGCTCGCATGCACGAAGTGTGATAGCCCCTTCTGCTTAACTTTCCTAAGCTTGCTAACCTCCTGCTCAAGAGACTCATTCTTCTCATTCACAGCCGCAAGTTCTTCACGAAGTTCTTCAAGCAGCTCATTCTGCTTCTGAGCCATATCCTCTAATCTTAGATTACGATCCTTGACCCTCAACCACTTGTTAAGAAGCACGTGATACTCCTCATCACCTGTACTGATATCTGAATCAGAGGATTTACTAGATCACTTCTTGTGTGCACCAAATGCAACCATATTCTTCAGCCCCTTTCCACCATCCTCAGACTCTGACTCATCAGACGACTGCAATGGAATACCTTTACCCTTCTTTGCGTTTGGACATTCACGCCGTGTGTGTCCAATACCTCTACACTCAGAGCACTTGAGCTCCTTTCGTTGTGCTGTAGGGCAGTCAGCCCTCACATGACCAACTCCTTCACACTCGTAACACTTGAGACCTTCTCTTCTTCTGTTACGACCACCATACTGCTTCACAACTTGAGGCCTCCTCATATCAGAATGACTCATGAACCTGCTGAAATTTCTAACCAGCCACTCCACGGCATCTCAAACTTGTGAAGTTTATCACCTTCTTCGCCAGCCACAAGCGCTATACTCTTTGGCGCACCACTTGATATAGAGACTACCGAGCTACTGCATGTCTCCATCTGTTCTGCCTTCAGCATGCCCAGTAGTTTGTCAAACTTGAGCTCATCCGTGTTTGCACTAATACTCAAGGCTGCCTTGTGAGCTCCAAACCTCACTGGAAGACATCGCAGTAACTTCTTCACTAGCTTATTCTCCTTGTACTTCTTTACAAGTACACATGCTTCATGCGCCATAGAACTGAGTTTGGCACTGAAGCTCGCCACAAAATCATTATCAGACCACCTGAGATTCTTAAACTGCGACCTAAGATGATCCAAACGTGTCCTCTTGACACTTTCATCTCCTTCAAACGAATTCAGAAGGATCTTCCAAGCCTCTTTAGCCGAAGTACTCCCCTGAATCAGCTGAAACTCCTTTACTTCAACAGCTCCAAAGATTGCCGACAACGCCTTTGCATTAAACTTTGATGCATTGCGTTCTGCCTCAGACCAATCCTCTTTTGGCTTTAGCTTCTTCCCATCTGCTGTGACTATGGTAGGCTCCTCCCAACCATTCTCCACAGCTGTCCACGCATCTTCATTGATTCCTTGAATCAACTGCTTCATGCGAGCCTTCCAATGACCATACTGGTCCGCATTCAACATTATTGCCTTCTAAACAAAAACAACCGTGTCCATCTTTACCTCTAGGATTGCACCAGTAACTTAGATGACCCGCTCTGATACCACTTGTTAGTGCAAAGATGACACCACAGTAATTAATACAAAAGGTAAACCGAGAGACAAATTACACAAGCAAACACCAAGCTTTTATTAGAATCTCCTTTAAACAATCTTTACAAGACTTGCTTATTCATCTTTTACACGTCTAGTGTTAACATCCTAAAACATGCTACTGAAAGATTCCTAAGCTACTCGCTTATGTCTCTCCTCCGTCAAGTACTTCAGCCACTGCTTCAGGACGACCCAAGAACACCTCCAAGAGCTTCTCTCTTTTTCTATAAGATCAGCCTCCGTGTCTATGTCCCTCTACAGACGACCCCATAGATATCTTATATTAGTCTCCACGTTCCCGAAACCCTAGTCTCCAAGGCAACATGATATGAACATCTTCCATAACAATAAGTGTAACTTTCCTTTTCTTGGAATGCACTTATTCCTCTTTCTTTAAGTCATAAACTTGCTCCTCAAGTTTATTCCTCTTTCCTTTTTCTTCAAGATACTCCCTTGCTCTCCAAGTCTACACAACTCCAACTCAACATCTTGACTCCACATGGTCTTCACCACTTACCACAACGTCTGCTTTAGCAACTACGTCATCGACTGCTTCAGGGTGGACATCTTATATTAACACCATTATCGAATGAGAAACCGTGAACACAGATGTGCAGATTAACATGAAAATAAATCGAAATGACATTTGTTTTTATGTGTGTCATTCAAATTCTTTTCGTAAATAACTTGTTACTGGTACTCTAGGGGCCTAAGGCAGATTTCAATTTTTTTTAATTAACTTAACTATTATATATAATAATAGTAATAATAATTATAATCTAATTTAAATAATATAAAATACTGAAGATAAAAATAATAAAAGAAAAATTAAAATAACAACGACAGTGTTTAGATGATTCTTTTTGAGTTTTATTACTACAAATCATTCTTATAAAATTATAAAATTAATTTTTAACTTTTTAACTAATTCATAAAACCAACATTCATATGACAAAAAGACTTTACAACTATCAGTTTTCGCATTTCTCATAAACAAATTAATATATAGTATATTAACAATTAACATTCATATTAGTAAATATGACAAATACTATAATAAAAAATGCACATGTAAGAAGATTATATGTAAAAAAAATTAGAAAAATAATAATAATAAGAATTTTAATATTTGAATAAAAAACAAGAAAAGAAAAACACATCTTTTGTTGGTGTTTTGGTTGAGATTAAACAAGAGACAGATAAAAATATATCTAAACCATTAAAGAAATTTTTTAGAGATTTGGAACCCCAAATTTTGATAAATTTTGTGAAGCCTGAGGCGAATGCCTTTTTGTTAATGCCATAATCACGGTTCTGAAGTTACATTAGATGGACAAACGCATATCTATTGTATGTATCATATATATACTCCAGTATGTTGATCTCTCAAAAATTTCCCAAAACAAGTATATCACATATCGTTTAACTTACCTCCACATATCAAAACAATTAATAGAAAATTACGAGAAACAAATACAAAGTAATTGATTAGTCGTAACAATAAATTTACGGAGTTAAAATAGTGTTGATGAGAAGAGCGTCCTTGCAAAGCTTCAAGAAGTTAGCGTTCCTACGAGCAAGCTCAGCGTCATTACCAGCACGTTCGTTCAAAGCGTCTTCACAAGCCTCTCCATCGCTAATCGCCGTATTGAGCCAAATATCAACGTCAATGTACGCATTCGAGAGCAAAGCGGCTAGAGAATCGTCGAGCTGTGCGACTGCGTCTAAGTAGTTCTTAGAACAATCGTCTAACGTGTCTTCCAACGCAGGCTCAAGGTTCTTCTGTTTAAGCTTTGACTTGATGTAGAGTGACGTGTCCGAAGCGTTTGTGGACGCCACGCTCAACGCGATCACGCCTAGTTTAGGTGCGGTTGCGGTTTCTGATTCGTGGCGTGAGGTTAGGCTCGAAACGCAAAACGCTTTGTCTTCGGATTTCTCGCAGAGTTTTTCTGCTAAGGCTTTGCCAGTCTCGGTGAATGTTGGTGGCGGAGCTTTTCCGGCGATGACCACCGTGACGACGATGGAGAGGAAAAGGAGAAAGATCCTTCCGACCATTTTCATATATATTTTTTGGGGATGTTTTTCTTATTTTCTCTCTTCTCGTAAGTATTAACAAGAAGAATCAAAACGGAAAATGGTTATTTAAAAAGCCTAGAAAGGTATTTTGGGTTATTCTATATTTAAGGTTTTTTTTTGCTTCCTCTAATCTATTTTTAGGTTTTTGCCATGCAACCATGTTTCTTATTTCGGTTTCGGATACAAGAAGGAAGGTCAACGCATGTTTCAAGTCAATTAAGGAGAGTTCTAAACTTTGGGTACCTAGCATAAAAATAAACTGGAGTTTGATGAGCGCATCCTCGAGGGTTATTTTTATATTTCTTTATAAATAAATATTTATTTAGTATATGTGATAATAGTATGTGTTAATGTATTTTTATAATTTATTTGTACTAAATAATTGTTTAATATGACATTTTAAAGACAATAATTTATGGACAAATCTCTCAAATAGATTTTTTTATATAATTTTTGTCACAAAATAGATCTCAAGAAAAAAATGATCAAAATAAAATTTTTATTTTGAAAAAATATATATTTACACCATTTAATAAAGTTTATTTTGATCATTTTTTCCTTGAAAACTATTTTGATGACAAAAATTTTTTAAGTCTATTTTAAGATATTTCTCATAATTTATAGCTTATATTGAATAATTTTATTTTGTCTTGTAAAAAGTTAATTGTATCATCCCCATTTTAAGAATATGATTCGTGCATTCGTACAAATGTATTTTTATTTTTTATAGATCAAAATTTTATGATGATGTAGAATAAAACTATTTTATGTAATATTTAAAAGGGTAAAATTTATTTATATCTTAAATTTGATACCACTTTGCAAAATTTAACTTTAATGAATGACTATTTTCAAAAATACCTTAACTTTTTGATGAAAATAGCCTTAATTAATTTTTCTAAATATTTATAAAAAAATAGAAACTCACCTCACTCCTTTAACACTAAATCCAAAACAATAATCACTAAAATATAAACTCAAATGTTAATATATTTTTGATAATGTGTATTTTTGCAAAGTAGTACTTAAATTATGGGGTGTTTTGCAAAAGTGACTCAAAATTTCAACTTAAATGCAAAACTAACCCACCATTTTTTTGGAACTTTCATTTACCTTATTCACCCTAGATTTTCGAGTTATTCACGAAAATACCATTACTCTTTTTTTTTCCTTTTTTTCAAAAATGAGTGTTTTCCTCTATCATCCCCATCTTCATCAAGTATTTACAATATTATCATTGTCATCAATACATCAACCACCATAAACAACCAATTTGAAGCTTTTAATGCACAAAAAAAAGATTTTTTTCTCTTCTTTTCTCTTTTGTTATTCACACAAACCATATTTCTTTCATTTTCTCTCAAAATTCATCCAAAAAATTCAAGATTTTGATTTCAAACTTTGTAAGGTTCATATAGACATAAAAACTCATGATTCTTGGTTATTAATGAGTTGGTAGCATTCGTGGTGAAGTTTTATGAGATTAGAGAAGTTAAACAAGTCATCTCAAGGATTCAAGATATGAAATAATTTTTTTTTTTCAGATTTGTTCGTGAAGAAGACTTCTCTAGAAGTCTTCTAGTCAATGCATAAGTTAGTTTTGCAATTAAATTTTTCTGTGTTTTTTGTAGAAGACTTCTCCTAGAAGTCTTCTACCTTTCCTTAGTTAACAAAAAAAAAAACAGAGAGAACCGAGAAGACTTCCCTAGAAGTCTTCTCGGATAAACAAGTTAATTTTGCAATTGACCAAAGTTTGTCAGAAATTTGAATTTTTACAGAAGACTTCTTAAGAAGTCTTCTCTAAGAAGATTTCTAGGGAAGTCTTCTCTAAGAAGATTTCTAGGGAAGTCTTCTTTACTGTTTAATGAAGTCTTCTCATTGTCACTAGAAGTCTACGTGGGTTAGTTTTGCAATTGAAAATTAATACTAAAAAATATTATTTACGGGAAGACTTTTTGAGAAGTAGGGCTGGGCAAAATATCCGGACCCGAAGAACCGACCCGAAACCGACCCGAAAATCAGGGTCCCGAACTCGATCGGACCCGGAGTAAATAACCGAATGGGTCTTCAACTGTTGTATCCGAAGAACCGGTACCGAACCAGATCCGAACCGAGAACCGAATGAGTATCCGAAGATATCCGAAATGTAAATATGTATATTAAAATATTAGTTTTAATTATACTTATAATTAGTTGAATATTAAAATTAAAATTATAAATTAAATATATTAGTTATTTTTAATAATTTTGTGTATTTTTGGATACAAATACTCAAATAAACCATGTTATATGAGTTTTTTTGGTTATTTTTTGTACTTTTTAGTAGTTTGGTTATAAAATACCCGAATCAAATCGGAAAATATAGTTACTTTGGATACAAATACCCGAACCCGTTTCATACATTGGTTATTTGGTTATTTTCAGGTTCCTAATCATAAGAACCGAACCCACCCAGACCCGGGAGAACCCGACTCAAACCCGACCCGAAATTTTGTAATACCCGAATGGGTCCTAATTTCAAAACCCGAAAAACCCGAAACCCGAAAGAACCGACCCGTACGGGTACCCGAATGCCCAGGCCTATTGAGAAGTCTTCTCAAATTTAATTCCTGGTTTTTGGTTAACCTTTGGTTCCGTGAGAAGATTTCCCTAGAAGTCTTCTCTGGAAAAGTCAAATATAGTCAATTGCAACGTAACCCAAGAAGACTTCTTGCGACAGTGAGAAGACTTCATGTGAACGTAAGAAGACTTATTTAGAAGTCTTCTATAAAAAGTCAAATTTTTGACAAACTTTGGTCAATTGCAAAACTAACATTTTTATCTTAGAAGACTTCTCTAGAAGTCTTCTCTGAGATTTTCGAAAAAAATTTAAAATCAAAAGTAAGCCAATATTTACAAAGAAAGACTTCTCAAGATGTCTTCTGTAGAGTAGACTTCTTAAGAAGTCTTTCTTCATAAATTTGCAATTGCAAAAATGACCTAAACGGAAGATTTCTTAAGAAGTCTTCTCTTAGAAGACTTACATGGAAGTCTTCCTTGAGAAGATTTACAGGGAAGTCTTCCGTGAGAAGACTTACAGGGAAGTCTTCTATGTTTTTTTTTGTAAAATTTGTTAAGTAACTTCAATGTATATTTTCTAAATTTTAAAAGTGTAAAGTAACTTCAACAATATCAAGTTAGGTGGTTTAATGTGTTTTCTTATATCTTAAGATATACTTTTTAATTTTTAGGAAATTTAAAATTGTAATTTTCATTTAAAATTTAAGTTTCCCACTTAAATTTTCATTTCCCGCTTAAATTTCCTGCCTCCGAGAAGACTTCCCGAGAAGTCTTCTCAGAGAAGACTTAACTTTTTCTAGTGATACATATGTATTGTTTGATCTTCGGTGAATTTGACTAAGTTTTCTTGATAAGTATTTTCTCTTAATTTGTAATAAATTTGATTAATTTTTTTTTTATGGTTTTGGTAGTATGGTTAAAATATTTAAAAGATCATTAACATCTTTTCAAATTAACAACATAATCATAATTAAAAAGGTACACATAGTAATCATTAAATATACTATAAACAAAAAAAACAAAAATGATAAATAACATCTTCATGAAAGATTTATGGAAGACTTATAGAAGACTTACGGAAGACTTCCAGAAAGTCTTTTAGGGGTCTTTCAGGAAGTCTTCTAGGGGTCTTCCAGGAAGTCTTCCTGTAGTCTTCCACAAGTCTTCCAGGAAGTCTTCCTGGAGTCTTCCACAAGTCTTCCAGAAGTCTTCCAGAAGTTTTCCAGGAAGTCTTCCAGTAGTCTTCCAGGAGTCTTCCAGAAGTCTTCCAGGAGTCTTCCAGAAGTCTTCCTGGAGTCTTCCAGGAAGTCTTCCAGGAAGTCTTCCGGAGGTCTTCCAGGAAGTCTTCCGGAGGTCTTCCAGGAAGTCTTCCGGAGGTCTTCCGGAGGTCTTCCAGGAAGTCTTTCGGAGGTCTTCCAGGAAGTCTTCCGGAGGTCTTCCAGGAAGTCTTCCAGGAGTCTTCCGAAGTCTTCCAAGAGTCTTCCGAAGTCTTCCGAAGTCTTCCAGAAAGTCTTCTAGAGGTCTTCCAGGAGTCTTCCGAAGTCTTCCAGGAGTCTTTTGAAGTCTTCCACAAGTCTTCCGAAGTCTTCCACAAGTATTCCAAAGTCTTTCTAAATATTAGCTTCTTCTCCTTCAAAAGAAAATATCAGATTTTTAACCAAAGAATACTATCAAAATTAAAAGATGAATCAAAAAGGTCAAACCTTTAAACTTGTTAATGCCTTTAGAAGTTTCACCAATATAAAATGTTGTGTTATCTTCTTCTTCTTCATATCAAAAAGAAAAGGACAAAACTTTAACCGTTGAACACTATCACAAACACAAAATATGAATAAAAAATGTCATACATGTAATCTTGTTACAGTAAGTTGAATATACAAGCTTTTAGCATCTAACATATAAAACACTCCAAAAATACATATTCAAAATTTATTGATCTACCTTTAAAGGAATGAAAGATGACAACCATGTAATGAAAAATCTTCAAAAACAAGATAAATTAGTGAGAATACATAAGAGAAAAATGAGAAATGAATATAAAGTTAGGTGTTTTAAAGTCTAAAGAGATTAGAGTGAGGTTTGAAGAGTTTTAGAGTGAGAAACATTACTTTTGTTGCAGCCATTTGAGAGGAAGAATGAGAATGTGTATATTTTCTTTATATATGGAGAAAAAAATCTCAATTAGGTTAAATATTTTCGATACAGAAGACTTCCCGAGAAGACTTCTAAGAGAAGACTTCCCAAATTATGAAGTCTTCTGGAAGTCTTCCAAAACCTTATAATCTAATACATGAGAAGACTTGTGGAAGACTTCGCATTAAGCGGGAAGACTTACATGGAAGTCTTCTCTGAGAACTTCTCAGGCGAAAATGTTATAATGGTAAAACTGAATACAGTTTTTTTGTTTGCTCACAAGGAGTTTGTTGTATTTTCACTAGCCTTTTGGGTTACTTTTGCATTTGATTGAATTTGGGGGTACACTTTTGCATTTGAAATCAAGTTTTGAGTCATTTTTAGCAATTTCCCCTAACTTATGTTATTTTTGGCAAATTCTAAATTTAAAATATGGTTATATATATTTTATACTTTTCAATATTTATAATATTGAATTTATATTGAGCTATTATTTATATACAAATATATGTAAAATAAGAAATTTATATATTAATTTATATTTTATTTATATGTTATATAAATAATTCCTTTTAAAATTTGCATGTTTTATGATTGTTTAACTTGATAAAAAGATAATAAATGCTAAAAGTTAGGTTTCCTAGTTTCTTAGTAGAATTAAATTGTAATCAAGTAGTTCTTTTAGTTAATTTTGAAATGTGTTGATAAAACATGAAAAAGACAAAGAATAATAAAATGTAGGTTTATTAATTAATTCAGTGTCATTCTATTGTAAATAAGTGGTAAATCTTAGGGGTATTTTTATGATATTTTAATAAGATAGAAAAAAATAAAGATATTGTACGATGAATATCTCAAATGTTAAGATACTAACAAAATGATGGTCTAATGGTAGGAAGTCCCGGCCCTGAAATATTTTGGGCCGGAAGCCGAGAGAGTATAAAGGTAACAAAAAGTGATAAAACCGACCCTATGGACATCAAACCCCGGCATCCTTGTCTGAACTGCAAGAGATTTAATAAATATGCGGCCTAAATATTATTTATTCTGTAAGAGGTCGGAAGCACATGCTTCTATAGCTTCCCTTGAGGGCTGGTACTGATGGTAGGTGAGTTTTGGGTTGATAAACAACTTGGGTTCAAATGCACCATTACACTCTCATTATATGGTTATGTGGATATGGACTTATTGGTTACATCTTATGTATAAAGTATCAACAGTGAATTGCACCTTTTATTGAAAATTAGTATGGACCCTTACTTAAATCTCAGATACCCACAGATTAAACAAAACAATTGAGAAACTTATAAAAAAAATCTCAAAGTATAGCAAATGAAATATTTTTGGATGCGAATCTCAACATTTGAGATACTCCTTTGATTAAATACAATATTTTCTTTACCCTTTCTTAGATATGAACACCAATGGTCATGCCTTAATGGACTTCAATGTAGTGTAGTTTTAAATAATTTCAAAATATATTTTAAGATTTATAAATCTAAATAAATTTTACAGATTTTCATATATTAATTTAATTACTATATATAATTCCAAAGATTTTCTCTCAGATTTATATAATTATAAATTTAGCAAAAAAAAATTTAATATTGAAAATTAAAAATAAATTTTCTCAAATAACACTGACTCAATTTTTTTGTTAAATTTTTTCACAATAAAATAAAATATTCACAAAATAGCATTCATTAAAAGGTAAAAGATAAATATATTTATTATTTGGGTACATGTTTTAGTGAGTAGAGTTTATGTTTAGTATTTAGGAGGTGAGATTAGGATTAAAGCTTAAGATGTAGAGTAATTTAATGTTTTTATTTTATCTCCATACATTATTTGAGAAATGATTTTTTGAAATTTAAATTTCTTATGTCTCATAACCATATTTATTTTCAATAGAAAATATGACATGGTATATCAAAAATATATGACATGACTTAAAACTAACTGTGACATAAACATTGTCGTTTGATGCTTATTTCTATTTAATATTTTCTTAAAATTAAATCCATTAATAATTTAATTATTTATAATGGTTTGACGTATTATTTATAAATTTTATAATTATGTTTATAAAACGAATAAATCTGAATAAGTTTAGATTTCAATATTCATAAAACCCCACAAATCAATAACCTTCGCTTAAATTGATGATTTAATCTATTAAATTAGAGTCCTATGTTTTTTTATGTGTGATTTTATTTGGGTCATCCATTAGAAAGTTTGTCAAAATATACATAATTTAATTATAATATATTTTCATAGTTTCTGAAAGTCATTACTTCATAGTTTCCAAGGCAAATCACAAAGAGATAAGTAATTTTTCTAATGACTGAAGCAGAACAGAAAATGAGTATCAATAAAGCAAACAAAGACAGTTACCTAAAAGAGAGAGAGGGAGAGCTCGGAGATGGGTTTGAGTCGGAGAGCGAGAACTCAAGATGCGTCAGAGAGAGAGAGAGAGAGAGAGAGAGAGAGAGAGAGAGAGAGAGAGAGAGAGAGAGAGAGAGAGAGAGAGAGAGAGAGAGAGAGAGAGAGAGCTCGGATATGGTTTGCGTCAGAGATGGAGAGAGCTTGGATGGGTTTGTGTCAGAGAAGAGATCCAGAGAGAGCTCGGAGATGGGTTTGCGTCGGAGATCGAGAGAGAGCTCGAGATTCTACAATGGAGGAGAAGAAAGCTCGAGATGCGTTGTCTGACTAGGTTTTTTTTTGCAGCGTCTGATTAGGTTAAGTTGCGTCTATTAGGTTAGTTTTTTTTGTAAATAATGAAATAGGTTAAAGGCAAAAGTGTAAATAGCATAAGTAAACGCAGATTCTTTGACTCAACCGCTGATTTATCCGCGTTCAGATTTTATAAATGCCGGATGCAGCGTTCGGACGCAGCGTCTGGACGCAGATAACCGCGTCAATCAAACGAACAAGATTTATAAAAAAAATAGCCGCAGCCGCAAGAAGCTGCGTCTACCAAACGAACAACACTAAGGTAGTTGAAGTAGTTAACACTAAAAAAATGTGTAATGGCGTGGAATTATTGGGAGTACCTCTTTCTCAATTAAAAAAAAGACTTGGGAGCACCTTTGTCCAGCGCTCCCTTTGATCAATTGGAACTGGAAGGAAGCGCTCTGGTTTAAGTATGCAGTTCCTAAACACACATTTCTATTTTGGGTTTATTGAATTGTTTACCGGTTAGAGGTCGACTCGACCCACCTTCTGTCTTTTTGGTCAATACCAAAAAACTAGAGACAATCTCTTCTCGCTATCTCTTCTCAGCTTTGGAGCATGCTTCTTCAACGCCTAGGCCAAACTACTATAACTATATTTGACTGGGATATCCTTATCCGGTGGATGTTGGGTTTAGTTCGGCTGGATTCCATCCAGATTCGAATGGTACCTGTATGTAATTTTGAGATATGGTATTTACTCAGAAACTCTTACGATCTATATCGACTATTTTTATCTAAAAGTTAACCGTAAATATGCCACCAGTTTTTGCTTTATCTAAGTAACTTTTTTGGGTTGAGTTCGGTCGGATTCCATCCAAATTTGAATGGGTACTTGTATGTATTTTTTGGATATGGTATATACTCATATACTCATCAAATACAAATTTATATCGACTATTTTTATCTAAAAATCAAATGTAAAGACACCAGATTTTGATGTAGGATCAACTCCTCTCTCATCATCTCTTGTGAAACTCCATATACGGGCCTGCCAAATAGACGCTTCATGGGTTAATCGTGGTTTCGTCAACGTAATATGGTGAACCCATCAAATTAAATGGGAATTAAACATTTTAAGGCTGTCGTAAAAAAATTCGGCTTTCCATGTTGGGATGGAAGAACTAATATGGGGGATGTACTGCTCATTTACAGATTACTAAGGTTCAGATAAAGACAAACTGCTCAGATTTAATAGACATGTTTGCTAATCCAGTTGATTTGCCGACCTTTATTTCCGAGTTAGTCTCATTCCACCATATACGAGACAGTTTTTTCGAATTCTACATTTCTGCTAGGAATTTACGTGCAGTCTCTTGCCATGGAGACTATAAATAATGAAACCCTTTTTCCCATGTAGATCATACCGAGTAGGAAAGAGCATTCTTTCAGAATGATTTTACCCCGACTATCACTTGATCTCACGGATGGGCACTGCCAAAAAAATATTATATTTGGATTTCTAATTTTAATTTAAATATCAAAATTATTATAATTATATATATATATATAAAAGATATTTTAGATACTCATTTGGTTTTTGGTTCTAAACTAACTTTAATATTTATACCAAGTCTGATCGGTTTGATATCTTAAGATTTTGATTTACGTCGGTTATTCTAGTGTGAATATTTAGTGCAGTATGTTTATATCCAAACCTAAAAATGAACCAAATCTGAATTAAAATATCTCAAATCTTATCAGAAAAATCAAAATTTGGATCCAAAATATCTGAAACTAAATAAATGTATTAGTGTTTTTACATATCTTAATTATAGATTTTAGTTATTTCAAATACTCTTATGTAATTTAGTTAGGTTGATAAGTTTGATAGGGTACCTATTTACACTAAAGGTTATGTTTAAAAAACATGAAAGCACAATAACTTTTACCACTAAGCCACTTCAATTATTAGTTGTAACCAGTTTCAAACTATATATATATATGATTTTTATTCAAATTTGATTTTAAAATATAATTAATAAAATTGAAAATAGAAAAATTACATAATTTTGTGTTAATAATTTAATATCCTAACTGACTAGAACCGGTTGAAACCGATCTTAATCTGAACCGAAATATTTGAAATCGCATACCTAGAAAGAACTGATTCAAACCTAACCTAAAAATTAATAAAATATAATAAGATAGATGCGGATAATAACAAAAATCTAATTTAACTGAACCAACCCGAAAAGGAACATACAAAACACTCAAGTCTAGTTACTAAGCTAGTTCTGGATAATAGAATAAGGGTCAATTTATGGAATGACAATAGGGGAAGACATAATTCAGTAAATAACCATAGCAAAAAGGTGACATAACTGATGGGACAATTACGTTCAAGTTTGGACGATATTCTCCTTCATGGTGCCTTGGCGTGTGATACACACAGTAGAACCTACATCAACTTGCAAAAAGTGACGCTTAATAAGTTTCAGTTGTATACTCTATTCTATTTGCATATCCCACAATAGTATAGTATTCCGTGAACATTATCTTTGTTGTTGGTTTCATATATTGGTCACATGTACATTTCGAAAGGGTATGAACATTATCGGTTATGTAGGAACAAAGTTGTAGCTTACGGGTTTTATGAAGCTCCAACAAGATGACTGCAACAAGAGATGATAAAATTGGACGAAAAATTAGTTAGTTAGCATAAAAAACATATTATTCTACAAATACATAATTAGTATAGCATCATACGGAATAACCACCAGCAACTGCCATGTTCACCATCAATACGGCTCGTATAGCACCCCCATAATCACCGGTGAAAAACTGTAAACTTTTGATAAATAAGTGAACAAGGATTGCAGCTTAACGAACCTTCTTCATCGTCTCTTGCAAGGTTTATGTCATGTTCATGATCTTCACTTTCCAATAAACTTATCTGGAATGATCAACAACCTTTTTTGGAGAAAAACATGGTTGTGATAGTTGTATCTCCACCTGTTGGCTAAACCTGAGAGCAAGAAAATGACATTTATTCTCCAGTGTAAAAATAGAGAAGAGAGGGGTATGTAAAGTATACTTACAGTAAGAGTGAGTGCAGGAGATGGAACTCCATCACTGGATGGAGATTTAACATGAATCAACTGGAACCTTATTACACAAGGTGTGTGTGAAAATTAGATACTAATTTTATACTATGTAATACATATAGTATAGGAAGACAAATATCCAACAGTCCATGCATGGTTGGTAAACTATAATGCTAAATTTAAATATATATTTTTGCTCGGGAGACTGGTGTGTTCCATCAGCCGCATCTGGTGTTAGAGAAATTGGTAGCACATGGGAGAAGATCCTCCAACATTGGTGGACGCCTGGTAATATAAACGGGTTGAAATCTTTGTTTAGCGCTAGTTATAGTAGATATAAAATATATAATATACACATACACATATACTAGACTGGTTTATGTTCAACAAGTGTATGTAAAGTGGATTTACATATTGAGGGTATGGCAAAAATGGAGCACCATCCATGTATGTGGATGTATGGTGCTCAATTGGAGTACGTCAAAATTAGATGTTCATTCTATAATATATAATGTAAATAGTATAGAAGTACATGGAGTGCGTGAAAGTTAGGTGTCTAATTGGAACCTCTTAAGATAAGGTGTATACAAATAGAATAGAACAAATTAACCAAAAATATAATATAACATACTTCATATAGATATCATTCTTTTTATTCTAAATCACACATTCATTGTTGCTTTTTAATCATTAAATTGTTTATTGAGGGAGGTAGAGATAAGAGGGAGAGGTGAGGGAGAGAGATTTTAAATACTATTCTATACAAATAATATAAAATAGAATGAGATGTTTGTGTTAATAATAATTTAAATATTTTGGAATATAATTATATTCGTTAAAATATATAGACCCATTAAAATATAAAAAATATAAATTATAGCTTATCCCTTTCTTATTAATAGAGAAACAATTTGAAAAAATAACATTTGTTTTATAACTTATTTACATCTATGCCACGATGAGGTGTCAGCTTCACAATGATTCTTTGTCTAAATATTTAAAACCCCTTTCTTTACTAGAGTATTTACAAAATATGCCACTACATTCAACCTACCATTTTTATGTTCCATATATTATAGATCAATATTATTCAGTATTAATTAAAAAAAATTACGTACTACGAACACACAATCTTTACACTAACGATATTTAGTCATCCATTCGTCTACAAGTAAATGTGGAAAATGACATATGCGAATACAAACAGAGCACGTAATTTCTTTGGGAGATATAACATTCATTTCTTTTACATACTTTGTGAAATCAGAGATGAACATGATACCACTTTGTGTCCAAAAAAACATGATGACACCATAACAGACAAGTAAACCATTTTATCTTATATTGCATATGAGTTTTTCGTCGGGTTCTCCTAGATGAAGACCAAAGAACTCAATTTATTTATAATACTTAGGTAAATTTTATATTTATTTAAATTTGGAAGGAATTTGATAACTGAAAGTCGAATAATTTCACCAGTTTTGAAATTATTTAGATACTTAGGCCTTAGTTATTCTGGTTAAACCAAACAAATAATTAAAATTCTCTTTGTGGTTGACGGGTTAACACATATCGAATTGATATTAACAAAAAATTGTTTAATTGTTACATTAACCAAATGCAAACCACAATAATGAATAGTTCTAAAAAAACTATAATAATGAACATATCCTCAAAACCAGTGTTCTACGTTTGATTAAAACAGGGTTTGTTTATATCTTTTATTTTAGGAAAACATATATATAGTACTAACTCTATAAATATTTTCAATTGCATGGTATCGAGCTATATGGCAATTCAATATCGAGATTCCTAAAGTTAAGTTATATATTTGCAATACATATAGTCACAGAAATATATTGTGGCTAATATTAATGTGATGGTATTTATGATAATATTTTTTTGTCATGAGTGAGTGACAAGCTAAATATATGCCATGCCTATGGTTTTAATTACTATATTTATAATTTTATTTAAAACATCAAAGTATATTCGTATGGTTTTAATACTATAAAGGTAAGATTGTTTATTACATTTTAATATAATTTTGACAATATTGAAAGTATATTTGTAAGTTTTTACGTTACAAATATACTTTTTAATATAATTTTGACAATATTGAAAGTATATTTGTAAGTTTTTACGTTACAAATATACTTTCAATATTGACAAATATACTTTCAATATTGTCAAAATTATATTAAAATGAAAACGTTACAAATATACTTTCAATATTGTCAAAAGTTTTTACGTTACAAATATACTTTCAATATTGACAAATATACTTTCAATATTGTCAGTCAATATTGTCAAAATTATATTAAAATGTAATAAACAATCTTACCTTCGATAAACTAATGTGATAAACTATTTATATACAATATCCACATACATATAAAAGACAATTTATTATTAACATAATCTCATCCTGCACCTTGTGCAGGTCTCAACCTAGTATTAGTATAAAACCCATTAAAGTATATAGACCCATTAATGTTTCTGAATTGGTTGCGGAGAAAAGAATAACCTCAGCCAGGAAGAGAACAATTCTTATCCCGGATAACCTTATCCCTAAAAGCTCACCGATCTCTTTCTCCGTCGGAGTTCTCTGTAAGCGACGATCTCTTTAATTCGAAATCTCCGATTACGCGTCTGCTCATTTATTAAACTTTTCGAATTTGATTTCTGATTCCCTTAGCACACGCGCCGAGATGAGCACGCTCGGTGGAAACGGTAACTATCGATTAAGAACGTTGTGGACGCCAGAGATGGATCAGTACTTCATCGAGCTTATGTTGGAGCAAGTGAAGAGAGGCAACAGATTCGACGATCACTTGTTCAGCAAACGCGCTTGGAAGCTCATGTCATCTTCCTTCACCGCGAGGTTCAAGTTTCCTTACGGGAAAGACGTTTTGAAAAACAGGCATAAGACGTTGAGGAACTTGTTTAGATCTGTGAAGAGTCTCTTGAAAGAAGATGGGTTTAGCTGGGATGAAAGGAAGCAAATGGTGGTCGCTGATAATTGCGTTTGGGATGCGTATCTCAAGGTGCGTTTTGCGTTTTCTCTGTTGTTCGTTTCAGACCGAACTTTGACAGGACTTGTGTTGTTTTGTCCCTTTTATTCTTCAAGGGTCATCCTAATTCAAGATCCTTTCGGATAAAGTCGATACCTTTCTATAAGGACATGTGTTTGATTTACTCTGATGGAATGTCTGAACAGAAAGGTACAATCTTTATGTCTATTGAATCTAGAAACTTGCACAGAACTGTATATGCTTGAACTTGTGATCTATGTGTGTGTCAGCTTTGGTGAGTATTACTGAGGGAGAAGCCAACACTTGTATTGAGGAAGATGAAGAAGGTGACAACAGAATATGTGTACCGATAAAAGGAAGCGGCATCTCACGGTGCAGGACTACTTGGCATCCTCCAATGGACCGGTATTTCATCGGCCTGATGTTGGACCAAGCGAGAAGTGGAAACCAGATTGAAGGTGCTTTCAGGAAACAAGCGTGGACTCAGATGGTTAAACTCTTTAATGCTAAATTCGAGTCTAGCTTTACTGTGGATGTCTTGAAGAACCGGTATAAGACTCTGAGAAGACAGTATAACGCGATCAAGAGTCTTCTTGGATTAGGTGGGTTTGGTTGGGATGATGAGCGTCATATGGTTGCAGCTGATGATAATGTCTGGCAAGACTATATAAAGGTGCAATTGATTGCTCTGATCTAAAGCTTTAGTGTTTTGTTTCTTTTCCAAAGTGTGTTATTGTCTGTAAACAACTACAGGCTCATAGAGATGCAAGGCAGTTCATGACTCGACCAATTCCATACTACAAAGATTTGTGTGTGCTATGTGGCGATTCAGGGATGGAGGAGAACGAATGTTTCGTAGCTACGGACTGGTTTGATCCCGAAGCTGAGTTCCAAGAGGTTACAACCGATTTGTCTAGTTCCGGTGAGGAAGAACACATCAACTCTCTTTTGTTTGAACCCAAGAACAAAAGAGATCATCAAACTGGTACAAGCACTATAAAGCTGAAGAAGCGTCGAGTTGATGAAACCAGAACCATGGGAATAGAAGATGCGGTTGAGGCTATTCAAGCGTTACCAGACATGGATGAGGAGCTTATATTAGATGCGTGTGATCTGCTTGAAGATGACCTCAAGGCCAAGACTTTCTTGACACTAAATGTAAAATTACGAAAGAAATGGTTGTTAAGGAAACTCCGGCCTCAAGGAACTTACCATATTATGAGCAAATAGGCATGGGGTTCGGTTATCCTATGATCAGGTTTTCGAATTCACACTTTTATTCTCATTCTAATGTTATAATACGAGTTTAATTTGGATAATAACATTTTTGATTCGATGTTGATTTGTAATATATCCTAAAATTCATAAAATAATAAAATAAAAACAATTTAAAATCAAAATATAAAGAAAAATACTTAAAATAGATAATAATCTAACGGACATCAAGTTGAAAAATAACAATAAAGTGTTAACTTATAAAATACTTATCTATAGATAATTAAATATTTAAATCATTTATTTTGAAGTATTTATGTATTGTTTTATATTAACTATCAGTTTTAGATTTTTAGAGTTATTTGTTTGGTGTATATGTTTTCTATTACCCTACAAAATTTATTTGGGTATTTCAATTTAAGTTTGGTTTGAATTTTAGGTTCAGGATAAAAGAATAAATAAAGTATACTATATTCATCTTATTAAATGTAACTATCTTATTATGGTTAACCGACTTTAGAACAATTCATTAAGAATATTAACACAAATAAGATACTAAAATTAATCGTTGATGGCACACTTGTAAATATTTGTAAAACTAAAAAGAATCTAAAAATAAAAAATTATGCTTTAATAGTATAGATTGATTAAATGGAAAATTGCATTTTAAATCATCAAGTTGGTAAAAGTTTACATTTTAAACCTTCAGGCTTAACAACTAACACTACAAGAAAATAGAGACATAACGACTACAGAAAAAGTCGTTATATCATCGTAATCAACCACTTACGACTAAGTAAGTACGATTTGCCATTCGTCGTTATCTGCTCGTCGAAGTAACGTCGAAGTAAAATGTATGACGATACCAATTCGTCGTAAAGAAGATGTAACTAAGATCGTCGTAACATAAATGTAAACTTACGTCCATATAGTTAGATAACAAGACGTAAATATCATAATTAAGTAGACGTAAAGTTAACATCTAATTTACATCGACATTCGATGTAAATTAGTCATAACTACGACTAATTAACATCGAATGTCGTTTTTAATTAGACGTAATATTACATGTACTTAACGTCAAAATTAATCAATTTTATAATAAAATTTAAATAATAAATAAATATTTCATAAAACATTAAAATTTGAAAAAATAATTATTGAATTCAAAAAAATTATAGAAATTGGTAATTAAAAATCCAAAATAAAAATAAATACAGTCACAATATTCAAAATATATAATATACAAAAGAAAAATTAAAAACCTAACCTAAGAGTGTAGGTTCACGAAGAGCTGCGAACTATGTTGCTCCGCCTATCGCTCTAGGTCCGCCTGTTCTCCGGGAGTGAGATCGGTGTTCATGGTTGGACGAACAGTCCGCACATCTGTGCCAACGCCAGGTTTGTCTCAGCAATAAGATGAAACATCCCCGCCATTGCCTTAATTTGGTTCATGTTGGCAGCATCGTTCGTCTGGAGCTGCGCAATGACCTGATGGGTCGCCGCCGAATCTTGATGGACACAGGTCTCGGTTTGCCTTCTTGCAACAAAGGCAACTGTCACATTCGGGACATCATTTACAGAACCGAGTCCGACCATATGTCTCCTTCTCTTCGGGACAACATTCAGTTAAAAAGATATGAATGAATGTAAGAAAATAAAATTATAAATTCTCGTTTGAATTGAAAACTAAAATATAACGAAGGCAATAAAAATTCAACCTGCTCAAAAAAATTTTCCTGTTCGACGGTGGACAACTGGACCGGTGGAGCATCCGGATTTTTTTGCGACAACTGAGTTTGGACCTCATGGACCCGAGTCTCCGCTTTGTTGTAGATCCTCTCCGCTCGAGCATCTACAAACCTCCCATCTGCATGCTGGTGTGTGATCTTGTAAAGGCGGGAAAGAGATAGTGGTTCTCCTTTCCGCTCGGTCTATAAAAATTAGAAATGATAATTAATTACATATTGCATTTAAATAATTAAATAAGTGGTATTGAATTAAAATAAATAAATAAATGAAGACATACAAATTTTAGGGCTACCCCAACGTGTGGAGTCTGCCCAGAAGTGTGGACCATCAGCAAATTGCCCTCGGCATCACGCGTCAAGCGGGCGGCGGTGCATTTTAGCGACGTTCGAACTGACTTGGGCATATTCGAATAAGCCTTCAAGCCATTCCAAACGTAGTTGTTGATGTACATGGGTTTGGCTACATCCCTGTAAACCCGCCACTTCTCCTTCCAGTACCCGACCGTGTTTTCGAGGAGATCCATCGCCTTAGCGTTGAACGATGTCTTCACCTACTCTTTGAGAGCAATCGTCAAATTCCATTTTTGCTGAAAAAAACATTAAAAAGGTTATAAATAAATTATAAATCTAATTTTCTTTAAAAAAAATAATATTTATGTCTTACCGCAAAACACTGGTACCAAGTTCTCAGAACATGGTCAGGCATAAGAGACTAGTTCGGATGTGGTTCCCGGAAGTTTGCCTTGATGATATTCGAAACACTCCGGCCTAGGCAACCGTATGTGGTAAACTTTCCAAAATTGTGAAAATAATTATTAGCAAAATATTTATTAAAATTGCAATTAAAAATTTAATAAAAAATATATTAAAATTTAATTACCATAAAGTGTTTGCTGGTCGGTTGGGGTCAATCCTCATCAAACCTTCTCGTCCCAGCATCTCGAGAATGTCTTCCACCGTTAATCTAGCATACGGAAAATCCGGTGGCACCATCAAATCCGGATGGAGAGGAGGAGGCTGATATGGAGCAGAAGGCTGATATGAAGCAGGAGGCACATACGGGGGAGGGGGAGGAGGAGGATCCATAGACGGGGATCTTCCCTGAGATTGGCTCTCAGGGACAAAGTCATGTTCGGCCAATCCAGTGCCGGATCCAGTCCTGGAGCTAGACGCGGAAGGATCGTCATTTTCTCCGAGAAAAGTAGCTCCATACGAATGTCTTGCGTCCCTAAGTCTTTTTTCTACTGCGAGGTACTGAAGGCGTACTCATAGTGTGGATCTGTTTTTCTTAAAAAAAAAAAAAACAAGTATGAGTTAAAAAAACAAAAATTCCATGGTATACTAATTAATTCCATCCTAAAACTAATCAAACCTAATCTAATTCGTTTCTAAAACTAACCAAACCTAATCTAATTCCCCTAAAACTAACCACCTAAACTAAAAAACAAACAAACTAAAACATACCTGGTAGAAGCTAGAGAGAAGTCAGAGAATCTAAACAGCAACAAACAAGGGTCGACTGGTCGTGGTTTAAATTACGATGGAATTAACTCGAGGCGCGTTTACTCCTTAAGACAAAGTTAACTCGACGCGCGTTTACCCATTACGAAGAAGTTAACTCGACGCACATTTTCTTATTACGACTAATTAGGTACTAAACTGAATTATGACGAAGTAGGTTCTTAACGCTTACGACGACTTAGGGATGATTGTGTAATAAACAAAAAAAATGAACAGTCACCCAAACAGTTCTTATTAACAACTTTTATTATCTTCGATAAGAACTGTTCTGGTGACTGTTCGTTTTACCGGGTCAATTTATTTAAGGGAACAGTGACCTTAACTGTTCTTATCAATCTAGCATAGCTTATTAGCGGAGTTGGTTAGAAGTGTTCAGATGACCGTTCGTAATCCCCGATATGTTTTTGCAATTTAGAAAGGAAGAGTTTGGTGCATATTTATAGGAATTGGGTGTAGTCGTAAATCAGAAGTAAATTACGACGAGTTAACTCGACCCGTGTTCTAGGCATTACGACGAATTTAACTCAACCCGTGTTCTAGGCATTACGACGAATTTACCTCGACCCATGTAAATTAGCATCTACCTTACGATGAATATGATTTTAACCCTAAACCCCAACCCTTAAAACTTATAACTTAAAAACATTACTTCTTACTTATAAACATCCAAATTTCCAAACCATACATGTAATAATACTTATTTTAACTTGCTAAATCTTTAAAACATAAGATTTTTGTTACACAATTAAAAAAAGAATGCAAAAATGTAACATAAATTCACTCGTTCTCGGAATCATCACTCGGGTCATCACTAGAATCATCGCTTTCTTCAAATTCATCTTCATTGGCTTCATCCACTGTATCTTCTTGAAGATCTTCATATTCCTGGTTTTGTGGATCAACAAGTAGGATTTCATTTGTGGGTTGTTCAGATATTTCCACTTGATTTACGGAATCTTCTTGTAAAGGCGGTTGTTCATCACTTAGCACTCGCCCGCGAGGTGAGACCTTCACATCGGCTAGGAAATATATTCCTGATTGTCTGATCCTCGGGTATGGAATAAAAAAAACTTGATCTGCTTGAGATGCCAAAATGTAGAGCTCAAATTTGTTGTACCTCCGTGTAGTCTTCATGTCCACAACTCCAAACTTGCTATACCGAACACCTCTATTTACCGTGGGGTCAAACCAATCACATTTGAAGAGGACGCATTTCATCTTCACTAAACCGGGGAATTCCACTTCAATGATCTCTTTTAAGATGCCATAGAAATCTGTTTCACCTTTGACACATATTCCATAGTTGATTGTTGCTCTACGACTTCCATATTCATAAGTGTGGAAAGTGTAACCTCGAGTGAAATACATAGATGCTGTGGTGACCTTAGCGGTCGGACCTTGTATCAGATCGTGAAGCCACGGTGGGTATAATGGATCAACATAATCAACCTGTGTAATTTTTATAAAATTAATTAATATTCTCTTACTAATTATATTGATTAATTAATAAAAATTACACTAATTATATTGTGTTTTATACCTGCGTTTTTAACCACGCCACGAAGTGTTGCTCTTTTCTTTTGCTTATATCATTTGTTGATATTCCTGGTAAAACTTCTTCGAACTCGCTGTTTTTTGCAAATTAATTAAGGTACGACAATAATTATATACTTGGTAATATTAATAAATTGCAGAAGTATCTAAATTTAATTAACCACCTTTCAAACGACTGCATCTCCTCACAGTTAAGGAGTATATATGTGTGGGCACTATGGGCGTCATCTGTACTCGACCACCAAACTTCTTAAGTTTCCCACGTAAATGTCCAATATGACAAAATATGTCTGGAACACCTTCTGTAACATATGTCGGCATAACATCACCATCGTCATATCTGCTAGTAGCCCTTTTACGTGTCCAAACTTGTGACCCAAAGTAGTACGACGTGAAGTGAGATGTTTCCTCAGTTAAACTACCAGCAACTATTGAACCTTCGACCCTTGCAAGATTTTTTGCTTTCCCTTTCAAATGTTTCATGGATCGTTCGTTAGCGTACATCCATCCGTAATGAACAGGCCCACGGAGCAATGCCTCATGCGGTAGGTGGACAACTAGATGTTCCATGACATCAAAAATGACGGAGGGAAATTCTCATCAAGTTGTCTGATCACATCTTCCACTAAGATACATGTGCTAAAATCTCTGAAAAAAGCTCCAATGCCTGCATATATATATATATATTATACAATATTGTACAACGATATTTATAATGTCAGTTTTCAACTTTGGTCAAATCCGATAAGTAATTTCTATAACAAGGTAGGTAGTATGTAACCTGCTAACGTTTCATGGACATTTTTTTGGAAGCAACTCCGCAAATGCAAATGGTAGTAATTGTTGCATAAACACATGACAATCATGACTTTTCATTCCTGAAAACTTTTGTTCCTGCTCAACACATCTTGATAGATTTGAAATGTACCCATCTGTTGTCACCCACTTGAACAACACCAATTTTGCTTTTGCTGACAATCTGAAAATGGGAACCAGAATTTTCCCATTGCTTTTGATATGCAGCTTACTTCTACAACATAATGCATGCAAATCCAACCTTGAGTTCTTATTATCTTTCCCATTGCTTTTGATATGCAGCTTACTTCTACAACATAATGCATGAAAATCCAACCTTGAGTTCTTATTATCTTTTGTCTTCCCCGAGACGTTCAATAATGTGTTGATGATGTTGTCAAAGAATTTTTCTCTATATGCATCACATCAAGATTGTGTCACATAAGCAGATCCTTCTAGTATGGAAGTTCCCAAAATATACTATTCTTGTGCCAATTATGTTGTCTCCCGTAACCATCAGGCATTTTCGCAGGAGTATGCCAATTACCCCCTTTGCTAACCGTTTATTGTGCACCCTAATAATCAATGTACTTCTCGATTTTCTCTCCAGATAAATATGGTGGAGCGGTGTCCCGAAAAACCACTTTAGACCTTAACAACGTGTTATTTCTTTAGTACGGATGGGTGATGGGCAGAAATCTCTGATGACAATCAAACCAAGACGTTTTCCTACCGTACTTTAGCTGAAATGCGCTTGTGTTCCATGCGTAGTCCAACCTGATAACATCTCATATGAAGAAAAATCACTGATGGTCCACAAAAGAACTGCTCTCATTGTAAAGTTTTTTCTCGTTGAAAAATCATATGTCTCCACTCTTGTTGACCACAATTCCTTCGGTTCTTCTGTCAGAGGTTGTAGAAAAACATCGAGGGACCGCTTCGGATGCTTGGGCCCGGGTATCAATATACTCATGAAAAGAAATTTCCTTTCCATATACATCTATGGTGGAAGGTTTTATGGCGTCAAGATGACTGGCCAAAGTGAGATTGTCTTCCAGACATTCCAAAAGGACTAAATCTATCTGTGCACAACCCAAGATAAACATTGCGAATGTTGATTGCAAAATCAGGGTGTGCCAAATTCAAGTGCTTCCAAGCTTTCGTATCTGAGGGATAACTGATCTCGCCTTCCTTTTGAGTATGTTCTGCATGCCATCTCATCGCTGCTGCAGTCTTTTCAGATTGATATAATCTCTTCAGCCTATCTGTAATAGGTAAGTACCAAATCCGCTGGTAGGGTATCCTATTCCGACCACGTCCTTGCGGTTTATATCGTGGTTTCTTGAAAAATGGACACTCTAATAATTCTGCATCTTTCCTCCAGTAGATCATGCAGCTGTCTATACAGACATCTATCATCTCCGAAGGTAAACCAAGACTACGCACAAGTTTTTGAATCTCATAATAAGATTCCGCACACAAATTCTCTTCAGGCAAATACTCTTTAAACAACTCACCCCATGCATCCATACAAACTTCAGGTAAGTTATAATCAGTTTTGATATTCATCATCCTAGCTGCCAATGACAATTTAGAAAGACCTTATCTACAACCTTCATAAACAGGCTGATTTGCTACTGCTAGCATTTCATAAAACCTTTTTGCGTCCAAATTAGGCGTCTCTACATTTTCTTGTACTTTCTCTAGATTTTCAACTTCGTCAAAACCTGATGAGGTTGTTTCACGAAATGCATTTATAACCATATCATGCATCCTATCATGATCTACTACTTGGTCTTCCTGAAGATAATTAGAATGCAATTCTTCCCTATTATGATTTTCTTCAAACTGATTACTATTACTAGCTTAATTCATACTATCACCCTCCCCATGGTGATACCAAATGTAGTAATGTGGGGATAAATCCTCTATTTACTGTATGTTTCCAAATTGTTTCACTACCACTACAAGAAAACAGGCTCATTCCGAGGGCCGAAATCGTCGGTAAGTCGTCGGAATAAAGGAATTCCGACGACATACCGAGGAAATATGTCCTCGGAAAAAACTCCTCGGAATTTCATTTTCCCTCGGAATTTCCTCGGAAAATTCTGACGGAATTCCGAGGAAACAATATTCCGAGGAAACTTTGAGGACGGCTGTTCGTCGGAAAAGTCCTCGGAAAATTCCGAGGAACATGTCCCTCGGAATTTTCCGAGGAACAGAGTCCCTCAGAATTTTTCGAGGAACATTGTCCTCGGATAATTCCGAGGGAACAGGTCCCTCGGAAACTTCCGAAAATTCCGAGGAACAGAGTCCCTCGGAAAATTCCGAGGAAAAGGTCCCTCGGAAAATTCCGAGGAAAATATCCCTCGGAAAATTCCGAGGAACATGTCCCTCGGAATTTTCCGAGGAACAGAATCCCTCGGAATTTTCCGAGGGACTCTGTTCCTCGGAATTTTCCGAGGGATATTTTCCTCGGAATTTTCCGAGGGACCTTTTCCTCGGAAAATTCCGAGGGACTCTGTTCCTCGGAATATCCCAAAAGAATATTTTTTTAAAAAAAATTAAATTTTTGAAATTTTAAATTCAAAAATATAAAATTAAAATTAAAATTAAAAAACATATTATATAAAATTCAAAGTCATACAAATAAAAATAAAACATTCAGAGTTTTTTTAAAAAAAAAACTACGGGTTTTGGGAATTCGGGTCTGGCATGCTCGGGAACACCTCGTTCGGGTGCAACCTCCTCATCATCTCCATCATTTGCTCGTTCAGCCTCCTCTGTGCCTCAAAGCCCGCCTGTTGAGTCGCCATCTGGGTCTCCAACGCAGATATTCGATCATCTTTGTCTTGCAACTGACCCATTAGTACTTCTGGATCAACAAATGGCGGTGGTGCAGCAGAAGACGGAACCGACCGGGACCGACGACCCAAACCGAACAAACGGCCCTTCTTCTTTGGAACCGACTGAAATAGAAAAGTGCCAAATTTAAATAATAGAAAAGATGAATTGAACTTTTAAAAAAGAACTTACCGATTCAACGATTTCGTTAATCCGAACCCGAGGCAAGTAGGTCGAACCCGTCGAATCGTCATCCTCAGTTTGAAGTTGAGACACTTCGTCTTCCAGCTGAGTGTCGATAAGGGTGACCACATCCTTCACAACACCATCATCAATCTCGCCGGTCTTCTTGTTGGTATACGCCCTCTTCATTAGGGCGAGATCATCAACCGGCTCGCCCTCATTTTCTTCCGCCTTGAAAAAAAACATAAATTAAACAAACATTAGTAATTAGAAGAAATGCACAAAAATAAAATTTAAAAACTTAACTAATAAAATAAAAAAAGACTAGCTTACCATGCGATCCCCGAGAGTGGCAATAGATTGAGCACCCAAGTTATGCTTGAAGATGCCCTTCCCTTTACGGTCGCTCATGCGGTTGGTGGAGTTGGTGGAAGATGTTTGTTTTGTCTCATTCTTACTCCAATGCACACCCAACTCCTGCCAGACCGTGGGGTTCATCGACTTTGGGACCTTTTAATAAAAAAAAATTGTTAAATAAAAAAAAAATATTTTATTATATTAAAATATTGTTTAATAAATGAAAACGAACCTTGTTTATTTCCCACTTCTTCTTCCACTCGTGGATCTGCTTCCCATAGTTCTCCATAACTTTATGGACGAAGTGGTGATAGATATACAAAGTTTCATCGGCATTCCAGTTGAATTCTTGCTGAAAATAAAACAATATTAGTAGAAAATTTCTATTAAAGATTAAAAATATAAGTAAAAAAATTAGAATACTTACCGCAAACTGTTGAAACCACAGATGCTGCTTGTCGACAGGGAAGTCGGTGAAAGTCGGATGTCCCTTGTCGAGGGCCGAGTACATCATACGGTTGATCCATGCGCTGATCCCGTTCGAGGATCGGTTGAACCTAATAAAAAGAACAAATTATTAAAAATGAATCAAATTTTAATGAAAAAAACAATTTAATTACCATCTTCAGCCAAGTTATAATCTGTTTTAATGCCCATCAGTCTTGTAGCAGATGATAAAGCTGAATGACCATCTCTGCAACCTTCGTACAATGGTTGCTTTCCAGCATCCAACATATCATAAAATCTCTTAGCTTCTGCATTGGGTAAACTTCCCCTCTAAAATGATCATTTACCATCTGCTCAGTACCTACACCATAATCTACATCCGTTCTAATAGGTTCTTCTAATCTAACCGCCGGCTGAGGTTCGCTACTACTACCAAGTTCATAATTAGTTTCCCCATGATGATACCAAATTTTGTAACTTCGTGTAAACCCACTCAAATATAGATGAGTCCAAACATCCCACTCTTTAATAACCTTTCTATTTTTACAATTAGAGCAAGGACATCTTAACTTACCTGTTTCTGCTTCCGGTTGTCGGCGAACTAACCCCATGAATTCGGTTATACCTCGTTGGTATTCTTCCGTAAGCAATCTCGTGTCCGGATCCAAATGAGGTCGATCGATCCAAGAACGAAAATAATTTGAAGAAGACATGTTTTTTTGAAACCAAATTCGTGATAGTAGGAGGGAAGAAGAAGAAATGGAGTGGAATGAAGAGGAAGAGGGGTGGCTGAATTTATAGATGAAATCCTGCCGACATACTGAGGAAATTCCGAGGAAATTCCGAGGAGAATCGACACTTCCTCGGAATTTCCTCGGAATTTTTAAAATTCCCCCAACGGCTCTCTAACGGCTACATAAAGTCCTCGGAATTTTTGAAATAACCGTCGGTTTTTTCCGACGAACCATGTTTCCTCGGTATTTCCTCGGAAAATTCCGAGGAACTTGGTGTTCCTCGGAATTTCCTCGGAAATTTCCGAGGAAATTCCGAGGAAACCACATTTCTTTCTTTCCTCGGTATTTCCTCGGTTTTTCCTCAGAAAATTCCGAGGAACTCAGTTTCCCTCGGTATGTCCCTCAGAATAACGATGTTTTCTTGTAGTGTACGAGCAAACTTGGTATTCTTGCACTTACGACAAGGACAAAACATTTTACCCGATTCTTGTGTGAGAGGCATGGTTCCCGTCTGTTGCATGAATATCTCCGCCCGTTCAGAAATTCGTTACAACTCCTGCATAATCTTTATGTTCATACATCCAAATCTGAACCTCATAGATATTGCCACCATGATACTTTTTTTACTCTTTTCTCGCTTTTTGTGTTTCTTAACAATGAGAGAGTGAGCATATTTTCAGGGAAATTTTTATTTTGGTACGTGGGAAGGGTAACAAATTGTCTCCCCTTTCAAAAACTTTAGACGTACATCAAAAGTTATGTCAAAGCAAACATTATGTAGTATAATAGTTTGTACTTTACTTCGACTTTACGTCAATTTCAAACTTCTTTGTAAATCAGAAGTTATCTTGTTTCTATGTGACGACGATTTGTAATCGATTTAATTTTACGTCTTGTTTACGACGATTTTTGATATCGTCGTAAAGATGAAGTAAAGTCGAAGTAAAGCTACAACTACCTAGATTCGTTGTAAAGATTAGTCGTTACTGCCCTGTTTTTTTTGTAGTATAACACTTTAAACAATAAAAATAACTTTAATAGCACATTAAACACTAAAATTACCTTACTTATTTATCACGTCAAAATTATTACCAATATTGTTCATTAGCAGGTAAAAATGGATGACGTGGTGGTTATTTTATTTTTTTATCAGATATTAAAAAATTATTAATTAATCAATACAAATAAAAACAGATAAAAATTCAAAATAAATTATAAAAAGAGAAAATAGCCCAAATTACCCTAAACCAAGTTTATGTTCCTAATCTAGCACCTTAAACCCAAAGTCACAAAAATAGATTTTCTTCTCAATAGCTTTATATTTAAAAATGCAAATTTTGAAAATGAAATTTGACTTGGCAGGAAAGCCATAACACGTCGCTCATCGCCGGCGAGCTCATCACCGCCGTCCCCGGAATCTGTCGTCGAATCCATCGCTGTCGTCGCTGGAATCCATCGCCGTCGTCGCTGGAATCCATCGCCCGTCTACTTGGTATGAAATCATATCTTCTTCGACATCCATCGCCTGTCGCTCATCGCCGTAGTCTCCAGAATCCATCGTCGAATACATCCCGTTGTCGCCTGAATCCATCGTCGTCGACTTGTTACGAAATCCATCACGTCATCTCCAAAATCCATTGTGTCGTCTTTCTTTCTCAACTCCAAAATTCGTGTTATCAAAGGTACCTCTTATGAATTGATGAAACGATGATGAATTGATGAAACGATGATGAAATTCTTCTTATTAAATGTGATTTGATGAAGGAACTGATGATGAATTTTACTTTCTTAGATTATTCAGGATAGCTTTTTGGTATTTTTATAGGTTTCGAAAGATGGTTGCAATATATTGTGTTTGTTGAGAGTGTATTTCAAAAGAAACTTTCCATTGGGAATTCAATGTGGATAAGAACATGACTGCATCTTTTATCCAGTTAGTAGAAAATCTTCAATATGAAGATTTGCTGAAGATGATTTCCGAAGATTTCAATATACGAGATAAATATGTATCTTTGAGCTATGGAATTTCACTAGATATAAAACGAATAGTTAAAGAAGTTTCCCATATTTATTTAGAAAACAATCGCCAATTAATAACTTTTATCAGCAATGTCAAAGGATTTGAAGGAACCTGTCGTCTGTGCGTAATTTTTTTTTTAAAATATAAACTAATGACTATTGATGATAGTTTTTTCTAAAGGATCCTAAATGTGTATTAATCCTTCCAAAACATCTCAAATTTTGCAGGTTTTTCAAAATTCATCTAGCTTTAACCAGCAAAGTACTGATACATGTGCTTCTTCAGTTCTCATTAATGGCCCTCCAAATTTATCTTTTGGTCATAGTTTGAATGGAGAACAACATGTACATTGTATCATATCTCTTTTTGTTTTTGTACGATTTTCTTATTTCTTAGACTGTTTAGGATAACTTTCCTAAATATGTATTAATCCTTCCAAAACATGTCGAGTTTTGCAGGATTTTCTTGATTCATCTAGCTTCAACCAACAAACTACTGATACACGTGCTCCTTTAGTTTTCTTGAATGGCATTCAAAATTTATCTTTTGGTCATAGTGTCCATGGAATTTATCTTCTGGTCATAGTGTCCATGGCGAACAACAGGTACATATTTTCACATCTCTTTTTGTGTGTTTTATTTTTATTTTTGTATGATTTTCTTCTTTCTTAAACTGTTCAGGATAGCTTTTCTAAATACGTACTAATCATTCCAAAAACATGTCGAGTTTTGCAGATTCTTCCTAATGAATGTGTCTTTGCAATTCAGTTGAGAGCTATTCCTGATTTTATTCATGTCTATATAGGACTTTCAGCAGTCGCGGGAGAAGATGGTGATATTAAGGTGAATAGTTATTTTAAAAGCAAGTGAGAGCTAATGTTGAGTATGAAGAAATGAGATTTAGAATGGAAATTGGAATACAAGAGTGTCTCCTATATCAAATCAAGAGTCATATTGCGGTGTGTTGGTGAAAATTGCTCGTGGAGGATGCGTGCAACGAAGCTACCTTTGTCAAATATTATGACCACAAATATTTTTGAGTTACTAAATTCTTTGTTGAAGGTTCCTCATGAGTTACCAATAATCTCTCTACTTTAGACGATTAGAGTGACACACACGAACGTTTGCTTGAGCGACGTGAAGATGCTGCAAAAGATCGACATATAGTTACACCAAAAGTAGTAAAGAAGTTGGTATCCATGCTTGGCGATGCAATGCATTTTAATGTTTACCAAGTTGATCGATGTGAGTTTTAGGTAATACAAGATACAAATAAGTATGTTGTCCATCTGGAGAACAAGCACTGCACTTGCAATGTTTTCAACAGTGACAGGATTCCCTGCATCTACGCAATGGCTGCAGCTAAGCTTTCTAAAAGGGATGAAAAAAGTATGTCGATGTTGCTCAGTCTACAAAAGCATGGGATAAAGCTTATGCTGAGAGCATACACCCTTGTGGAGATTTATATACGTGTTCATACCCTGAAAATCTTGCTGATTATTCATGTCCACCACCAATGACAAAAAAAGTAGTGGAAGGCCTCCTACAACACGACACATATCAGTTGGTGAATTTGGTGTTCCTTGTTCTAAATCCCAATCACACAAATGCAATAGATGTGGCATAGGAGGACAAAACAAAACCACATGCAATACTGTTATATGATGAAGTTTTTGTGTTTGTGCATATGTGATAAGAAAACAACACAAAGAGATCTATTCTTTATTTCAATTGGGTTGTCTTATGAAGATTGATCTAAAGTGTCATTTAAACACTATAAGGACATGCCCTTTTATTTCATTTTAATGGTTTATTGATAATTTACATGTTTTATATGAACTATCTCTAGGTGTGATTCATTTGATGATTATGTGATATGCACAAACATACATATATGTTTTGTTCAGGAAGACCATCCTAAACATGACAAACACTATCATACAAAAAACTATATTTAGATATGTTACTAAATGTGTTTGTGTTTCGATACTAACAAATGATTCTCCTCAGCCTAGCGGCTAAACCACTATTCTTAATATACTCTTACTAAATAATCAACCAGTGCTCGATTCCCCTTGGAATCGAAGTATTTTAAAAAAATCAAAAAATGAACAATGGTGAAAACAAACCTGAAAACGTTAAATGTTATAAATAAATTAAGAATATATATATATACAAAGACAAAAACATGCTTATTGCGTACATTTCATGTATTCCTCTTAATGACATCCAATACTGAAACCTTGAAAACTGATGAGATTTTGGAGTTACGAATAGATCAATTGGGAGGATAACCTCATGTGTTACAGGTAAATGAGGGTTTCTAGGTCGTTTTGTCTCACTCCTCTGTAAAAAAGGAAGATTATTTACTATTTTTCTCTTTGATGAACCAAATGATTTCCTTTTATCACCAATAACAGTCTTACCCTTCAATCAAACAAACACAAAATATATAATGTTGGTAGTTTAAAAATTTAGAAATGTTGTCTCCTTATTCATGAAACTCTTCCTAATATGATATACAAGGATTTTTCATACTTTTCTAACACAATTTTCTTGACAAGGATACCTCTTTTGCCATCTTCCAACCTCCATCTATCCATTCCCTATGGATATGCAAGTTACAAGGTTCAAACTGAATGATTTCTTGAGAACAATTGAGATTGAGATTGAGACAGACATAATATTTGTTATCAATCCAAATGATTTTGACTTCTCCACTGCACCACACATCATTGTGATACGCTTCCATGTTATCCAACATCTCAAAAATTTTCTTTTCTTGTTCATTATTTGGTGGTTGAGGACGGATTATGTCAATGGATACACTCTCATTAAATCTTTTGAACTGTTTCTCTTTGTCCAAAAAATTGTTGAGTACTCAACCATCAGTTTCTCAACCCCATTAACCAAATGCGTTTTCAGTGCATTTTCTGGGTACCATACTCGACTAGTAGTATCATCTTCAGATGTAATTTCAACATTTTCGCCGATTTCAAAGAGGGGTGGCACTTTGTTTTCTTCAGACTGATTATTTTGATTCACGTACATCAATCATTTTATAGTGATTACATATTTATTACAGCTCCTTATTTTTTCTTGAAAAATCTATAGGAATTGGAGTAACAGCTAGTGTTTTCGATATGTTTCTCGAAATAACCTCAGTCATAGGCTCTATCACATCCTGAGAAAAACATCTTGTTAATTCTATGAAAAAATACATTTCAACTTTAAGTTAAAATTACATCATTGTCAAGAGTTTTGCATGCTTGGTTTGGATTGTATTAAACCATGAATATGTACATAAGCTCACTAAATATGTACATTTCAACTTTAAGTTCAAAATAAAAATTAAATCATGAATATGTACATAAGCTCACCAAACTACTTCCAAACTAGAAAAACTACAAGACGTACCTCCTATGTTCGTAAAAGATCAATAGGAATTGTCTGAGTCAGAGCTGTGTTGGAGTAACATCTAGTGTCTTCGATATGTTTGTGAAAATGACCTCATGCATAGGCTCTATCACATTCTGAGAAAAAAATATTCTTAATATATGAATATACCTACAAAACTACAAGACATACATTCACTGTTCCTGAAAAATCTATAGGAATTGTCTGAGTCAGAGGTTGTGTTGGAGTAAAATCTGGTATCTTCGATATGTTTGTAAAAATGACACCAGTCATAGGCTCTATCACATCCTAAGAAAAACATCTTGTTAATTATATGAAAAAAATACATTTTAACTTTAAGTTCAAAATCAAACTCACATCATTGTCAAGAGTTTCGCCTGCTTGGTTTGGATTGCCTTCACCGTGAGTTGAAGACGACTCATACACTGGCTCTGTGTCATTCTGAAAGTACAAAAATGTTCAGGAAGATAATCATGAATATGTACGGAAGCTCACTAATCTATTTCCAAACTAGAAAAAGTAAAACAACAATAGAGCATATACACAATTTTCCTCTAATTCTGACACGCGAACTTTAAGTTATTTGTTGTCTTTTTCCATCAAAAGCAAGCAAGAGTTCATGATCTGGAAATTCACTTGCATCATCTCCTTTACTCTCATAAGCTTTGTTATTACAAACTCTTCGTTTGAAGAAGATGCTTGGCTGATCTCCACGTTTCCGAACACATAAGCTTTTCGTGTTATTTCTTCATGAGCATCATAAAGGTCTGCTGAACTATTTCTCCAATCTTGAATTTTAAACCTATATCCTTTCTTGGATAAATCTGCCATTTGATCCAGATTGGCATCAACTTCGTCTACCATTGAAACATTGTCTTCAGGATCATACAGAATAGAAGGCAAAATGCATGTGACCTTCAACTACAACAATAACAAAAAAGAGAATATTTTGGTATGCATTAGTTTTTTCTAAAAAATAAAAGAAGCTAAATAAACATAACCAATATCCCAAGAAGTAGCAACTTACATTTACTGCAGATTCATAGCTAAGAATCTGTGATTTCTCACATAAGAAGGTAGGTCTGGCCTCTTAAATCTCGAGAATGGGAACGGTCCTACTGTAGCAGATTGTAGCAAAGGAATTGACTCTATTATCCACATGTGGAATGCTAGAGAAAATCCCTGCAAGTCATATTTTTCTTCTCAAGGTTGGAGTCCACAACATTTTTAATTGATTTAAGCAGCACAATATAGGCTTCTCTTCCCCATGAATATGTCAATAATAGATTTAAATCTTGTGCCTTCCTTACAGTGTCCAAAGGGAAATTGCAGTTTTCTCTCTTTTGCAACAATATGCTCTCAATAAGGAGGAGCATTGAAAGGCAGAATCTCTCATCTGAAGAGTCTTCTGGTGTCTCTTTGAGCTGCTTTAGTAAATCCTTTAATGTATGATTACCACCTTGTAGCATATTCCATTTACATTCCTCATTCTAGGTATGGACTTGCGGTACTTCTCCTTCTGCAATACACTGAAGCCCAGTGATCAAGGGGAACTCTCTGATGGAGAATCTCAATGGTTGCGCCCCCCAAAACAAAACCACATTTCGTTTTGCTTCACTGTGATTATGCTTCTTGTGAGAAAAATGTATAGCATATTTGCTGATAATTTTAGATGTCTCTCGCTCAACTTGATCACATGACCCATACAAGATTCTCTAATTCTCCTAAGCTCATCTGGTTTGAGAATTTTCTTAACTTCATCGATGTAACTAATGACTGAATGTTGGTTTATTTCCACTGGTTTGTTCGGTTCACAACCAATAGGGTAGCGTAACTTAGAAAGTGCAAGTATCATGAATTTCAAGATTTTTAGGAAGCCCTTCCGAAATAAGAAAAAATTCTTCCTAAAATCAAAGCAGAATAGAAGAAAAGAGCTGACAAACTGTAGAATGAACAAGCTAACCTAAGCAAACAAACTAGCATAAACTTTAAAATGAAAAAAAAGAACAATAACCTCAAATGTTTGTCGGTTCATATAAGAGAAGACCGATAACCTTCTTTTTAGCAAAGATTCTTCACTCCTTTTTTGTTTCTGCAAAATAAAAAAATCAATAGAAACATCCGGACTTTCACTAACATTCAACATCATCCAAAAGCTCTCAATTTCGAAACAAAAACCCTAATTTCAATTTAGTCTCATAGAACTTCAAAAATTACATGGGTAAGCTTCGATTTCTAGTATCAAAAGCGGCGACGGTGCGATTCTGACTGATTTGTTGAGATAAGAAGGTGATGACAAAGTCTAGTTTTTTCTTACCCGAATCTATTTATTTTGGAAACCCAACCTAAAAGTGTTAATTTCTAACACACAAAATATATATTGACGGTTGTTAATAAATATGTTTGTGTTTACGATATTAACAAATGATTCTCCTCAGCCTAGCAGCTAAACCACTATTTTTACTGTTCTCGGGCTTTACTTCCTTCTCGCCCCACTTGGGTTCGATCCCCGTTGGAATCCCACCTTTTTTTTAAAACTAATTTGAAAAATGAACCGGTTCGATTCCTTAAGGTTTTCGGTTTTTTAGTAGCGGTTAGTTGACTAAGAGGTCTATGTAGTACGATTCTTTTCATTCGCGCACTTTCGCTTTAGGTTTATATATATGGAATGCGATAAGTATTCTTCGTTCATCCATCTTGGGAATCCCAATTAAAAAATGGGGCTAGTTTAATCTTCTCTTGTAGGGTTTCCAGCGATAGTGAGAAGATTTTATTGTTGGTTGCTTGGAAGCCCACACATTCTCGATCTCCCTCCAAAAATCCTTGAAATCATACTACTTAAGGTCGCCAATCGCTCATACACCGATCTTGTCCGCTGCAAGAAGGTTTGTGTGTCTATGCAGGGTTTGGTTTAAACAGAGAAATTCTTCAAGAGTGCCGATCTCTTCACCATGGATACGCCTTGGCAAAACATTCATAGCAAAGTAACTTTCAATCGGGCTTGTATCCACTATGAAAACCCTGCTGCTCTCTTCATGCTCGGGGCTTGGAATTTCTTACGGACTGATAACATGGAAGAAGGACTCTCCAGGATTAAACTCTCTGCTGAGAGGGGATAAGATTTGGCGCTCTACACATATTCTCATCTCACAAGTATCATGTTCCCTGGCATGGTTTTCAATGGTCCTTTGGTCATTCTCTCTAGGGAATTTGTTCGATATGCGAAGCGTAAGGTTAAAGCCTTTTCAAGGAATTTGTGGTGCAACAGACTGCCACCACTCTATCTTGAAAGGGTCCTCAACTCGTTGTCTATTATGGAGAAATCAATAGTTTCCCGTGTCAAGTGATTTATGGATGGGGAGAGCCGTGGGATGAGTGGTACAAACCGGAGCCAATCTGCGATGTGTGCTTCTGGAAGATGGAAACACTAGCTTTCCATCAAGAGTTGCCTAGGAAGATTAATGAATTGTTATTGCTTGAATACCCTGAAGATGCTGAATAATATACTCATATGTTCCTGTGTAGTCTGTATTAATATTGTTTTGTGTTGGTTTAGTTGTGTATTATGTTTTACTACTTCATGTTTTGTGTTTGTATAATATACTCATATGTTCTTGTTTTGTGTTGGTTAAGTTGGTTTAGTTGGGTATGTGGTGTTGGCTTTATGTTTGGTCATCTTTACTACTTCATGTGGTGTTGGTTTTATATTTTCAAGAAACTCATCCTGAAAATGTTAAAGAATGTTATCCTAAAACATATGTTTTTTCTAAAGCATTCCTAAAAATGAATTATAGAAACTCAACCTGAAAATGTACTAAACAATCCTAAAGATATACCAATAAAAAACTAAAAAAAATAAACGTCGTTATCATTCATTCATTACAAACGTTCATTCCTAGATACAATGTTAAAAAATGAGTCTTAGCTAAACATAAAACAAGTCTCACATTTTTACTCCTTTAACCTTCTTTGAAATCTTTATCAATAAACTGCTCGAAGATCTCACAAGTTAGTTTGCTTCTCAAGTCCAATGCAATGTCATCTTTAAATCTTGACATGTCTTTCAATCCCAAAGAGTGGCATTCGAGAATTTTGACAACAAATATACCAGAGTTGCAACGGCTATATTTGTTCACCAAAAATTTTGCCTTCTCAACTTGAAATGGAACAACGCCTTCTACAAGAACCTCTTCAGCCGCAACTTCCAACATCAGGGCAGAAATCAACTCTGTGAAATACATAATTTATGTCATTGATTTTTCTTCATTAACAGATAAATAAATAAATCACAATATCACTAGTGTTACATGCCAACTGTTTGATTTGAGGAATATCCAAGTTGTAGTCTTTGGTTCTCACAGCAAAATAGTATGTGATCTTTCTCTTCATCAAATCAATCACCATACCAATCCAACATCTGCTCTTTTCCCCTAAGATAGAGTCATAGATGATATTAACATCTTTTCCCCATTTCATCAGTGGACCAGTTTCTCCTCACAAAACTTCTTTTTCCCAATCCACAAATATCTTTTCTCCTTCTTTTCGTGTGTTCTTGTAAAACTCATAATTGTAGCCAACAAAATGAAAGAAAGAGACTGGTATAAAGCAAGCTTTTGGAAGCCTTTTTTCTTGTTGAACCAAGTAGATTGCTCAAATCTTCTGCAATTTAGCATTCCAAACGCTTCTTCTATATGCTGCCAGAGAAACATCAAGTACAATTTGTCAAAAAATTATTCAGGATATGAATCATATTTTCAATTGGTTACCTCTTTCTTAATATCTTTTTCTGGATCTTCCATGGTTTTAAGGAAATCTCTCCTTTTTGCAACGCCATTGATTAAGATTGGTCTGTAAGTAGATAAAAAAACTTATAGTTAACAATTTATATATACAAGGACAAGAACTTGCTTACTTTTCATTTTTGCCAGATAATGTCAACCAATATTGAAACCTTGTAAACTAAGGAATTCCATGAGTCTTAAATGGATCAAGAGGAAGGATAATCTCAGGTGTTACTAGTATAGGAAGGTTTTTAGGACGCTTTTGTCTACATATTTGTCTTAGACAATGAGGATTATCTTCTGGTAGAGGATTTGTTCTCATTTTCTTACTTTCAACAGTCTTCCCCTTCAATCAAACAAACACAAATTATATAATGATGGAAGTTCAAAATTTTAGGAAGGTTGTCTCTTTATTCATGAAACCCTTCCTAATATGATGTACAAAGATTTCATACCTTGGTCTTGGACTCTTTGTCTTGTTGACTTGGTCTCGGAATTTGTTTATGGGATAATCCTCTGAAGTAACCATATTCCATCTGACAAAAAACAGAAATATCAAATAATTGACTGTGGATTACAATTCAAATGATTTAAAGGATATGTTTTAAGTCTTCTACCATCTTCCAAACCCCATCTACCCATTCCATATGGATGCGCAAGTTATGATGTTTGAACAAAAATGTTTCCGTAGAATTGTTGAGATAGACAGAATATGTGACATCTTTAAAAATCATGTTGACTTTTCCACTGCACCATGCTCCATTATGAAACTCTTCCATGCAACCTACCAATTCAAAAAAAAAATTGTTTTCAAATCGTGTTGGTTTCGAACATATTCTGTTAATGGGTACCGCTTCCAGAACTCTCTTTTGCTAATTCTTTTGGTCCAGCATAGAGTACTCAACTGTCACCTTCTCAACACCATCACACACCTTCGTAGTCACTACATTTCATGGATACCATATTTGAAAATTAGGCAACCTCCACATCTGCACCGATTTCGAGTAGAGTTGACACTCTGCTTTCTTCAGCCTGTAAGATGTAAATTCAGTGACATCAGGTGTTTTGATCTTTGTTAGGTATCAATTAAAAGATTTGAAAAATAGAGTCATACCTGCTTAGTTTCTACTTTATTTGAATTGCTTTCATCGTTTTTGGAAGTTGTCACATTCCCTTTCTCGGTACCTTAAAAGTTTTAAAAAAAATCAGTAAGGAGTTCCTAAAAACGTTACAATGCTTCATAAAGTTTAAGAAATAAACAGTTGCATACTTTACTGTTAAAACATGTAAACAAAAATGTGAAGTATGCGTACAGGCTAAGCTCACAAAAACGC